>JAJJMB010007130.1:1501139-1525058 GCA_023531105.1 Papaver atlanticum
TGGTTGAAAGCCCTAACGTCATTTATTGCAAATTTTGACATTGACCCAGTTATTATTACTCACTCAACGACTATTTTTAAAAAAATAAAAATTAGCCATTGGGTCTTTATCACTATCTCACTCACCTATTTCTATAAAAGGAAACATGTCCCTTTCAAAATATCTATCTCACTCACATATCCCTTTCAAGTTATTCACTCATCTTTTTTATTCTCATTCACCATCTCTTTATTCTCATTCATCCATCTCTTTCAAACACCAAAAATGGATCCTCCGTTCAATAATGATGAAGATGTCGTCATTGTTAGATCGTGGATTACGGTTACGAAGCATGACTACGATAGAGAGTACTATAACTTTCTTGACCACGACAATAGCCAAGATATTTACCTTAACATGGATCAAAAATCCGATGCTTGGTGGAACAGTATATATACGATTTTTGAGGCGTTGGACGAAAATATCCATAGGAGGACACAACAAATCGTGAAGAGTAGATTCGACGAGGTATTTAGGGAATGCGTGGCTGTGAAAGATGAAATTAAATCCATAGTTGATCGTTATCCCGGTGCAAGGGGTACCAAAAGAGTAAGTATGTCAATCAATAGTTATTTTGGTTATTTTTTTTTGAATGATGATAACTTATAATTGATTCATTTGTTGCAGTGGTGTGCGGCTCTCGACGGATATGAAACCAAGTATGGGAAAGCGTTTTTGCATTCCGATCCCTATCGCATGTTGGAAGAAAGCACATTCCCATTTAAATTATATGAGTAAGTGTTTCTAAGGAAATTTGAATGTAGTAAGCTTTGTTATTTCAATTCTTTCAATTTTAATCTATATTAGATGTATGTTTCTTTTGGATTTAATGAAATAGAATATTTGGATACTTTTAACTTCTAAATTTGAGTTTATAGATAAAAGTTCGGTTACGAACTAAAATTACAGAATGTTGTCGAATTATGTAGAAGCAAACGAAAACTACTAATTAGGCCTTACAAAGTTACTAAAACTCAATTAAAATATTAAAAAACATGGTTTACATATATGGTTAGCATCCTTAATATCCGTAACCAGCTACGAAAAAGTCTTTAAGGATCTTCATGTTTGAAATTCTTTCTTTTCCATCTTCGCCATTCATTTTTGGATGTTGAAATGATATCCTCGAAGGTTTCACCCCTAAGTTGATAACGCCTTACAATCAGAAATAAAGCCATAAATTCCACAACTCTATCTCTAATCTTTCTAAATCGAAGGAACAAAGCTACATGGTCACGGTAATGAGGGTTCGTTGTGTAGGAGCAGAATTTCTCATGAATTTTTCCCCAACAACTTTGACTCGTAATACCATTCATTCTTCATTCTTCGCCCCTCTTTGAATAGCACAGTATGTAGTTTCTGCAAAGATAAAGATCTTCCTCTAGAGTAAATTTAGGACTAGCAACTGCCATTTCTATTAGATTTTATGACAAAATGTTAACTATGAGATAGATAGACATATATATACCATGGAGGTGTATAACGACTATGTTTTCAAAAAAATAGTCGCTCCTCGATATTTGTGTCAGATAGATAACATTGTAATTTAAATATAAACGTTCGGTTTCCAGGTAAATGTTGCGAGCCAACCGAAGATCAAGTTCGGTTACCAGGAAATTTTCGAGCAAACCGAACTTTAGAGTTAGGTTTTCTGGTGAATTTAAGAGGCAATCGAACTATTCTCTGTAGCCTCAAATTGAAGTAGGTCTTGGACTTCAGTTGAACCCAAAAAAAAAACATATAAATGATACATTGTTGATGGTGGATTTTTGACAAAGGTCAAAATCATAAAATTATGATACTGCGTGTTTCTGACCCGGCTTCGGAACGCATGTGACGAATCATGTTTTACGATCCGTGAACCGTTTCACGATCTCTGACTGAGTGAGCGTTCCTCTCAGAGCCATGACGAATATGTTTCTCGAAAGGCCTCCCAGCTGAGCGTTCGATGCTGCGCATTTCATCATGACCTCTATGTAGAATCAAATGATTGGGCGGTTCTCTAGACATAATTGTTTGTTAGAGAGCTTAACGCCTTCAGGACGTCACGTTGCTCGTTGTTCCCTGACTATATAGAGAGACCCACCTCTACGTAGAATAATGATTAGGCGGTTCTCTAGACATAATTGTTTGTTAGAGGGCTTAACGCCTTCAGGGCGTCGACGCTGCACGTTGTTCCCTGACTATGTAGAGAGACCGTGTATAGATTCAGGCGGCTCTCTAGACATAATTGTTTGTTAGAGGGCTTAACGCCTTTAGGACGTTGACGCTGCACGTTGTTCCCTGACTATGCACCCTTCAGAACGAGTATGATGCTTCAACTATCTCATATATCGATTCTGCAAATAGATTAATTCTATCGTGACATTCATCCACTGAATTCCTAGAAAATAATCTATTATATCTCATTACTCCGTTCCTTGAATTCCCCGGCTGGATTCATAGATTAGTAATAGATAACCATTTTATCTCATTACTCCGTTCCTTGAATTCCCCGACTGGATTTCATGGATTAGTAATAAATACTAAATTCATTTTTATTACTTCGTTTCATGAATCATTCTCCGCTGAATTTCATGAATTAGTAATAATTACTCAACAATCGGGCGTCTGGACTATCACCGAGTAAGCCCCAAGAAAATGGTGCAAGTGTACTCAACGATGATGCACGAATGAGCACCCAAATGCATGAACGAGCATTCAAAAATATGGACAAACGAGAAAACCTACGCAAAATAGGAGAGAGAAAATAATAATAAAATAAATAAAAAGATGCGCCTAGGGACCAGGCCCACCGGCCGGCCGGTCATGCCGCCGTGGCCGGTCTCCGACGCCTCTTCCTTTATTTTTTTTATTTTCATGATCTCATGAAAACTCCTTCATTCAAGCAATTTTCCTTGTTTGAGCAAAACTCACGGTTTCTCCATATTTTCTTTCAAATGATGATAAATAATAAAAATATGGGAAGGTGTCACGGGACCGGGCCACCTAGCCGGCCGGCCAGCCATGCCCTAGCCGTGGCCGGTCCCACACCTTGCAATCCCTTGTTTTCATAATTATTATTTCCCTCATCTCATAAAAATCCTCCATTTAAGCAAAAACCCTGGTTTCTCCATATTTTCTCAAATATTGCTCAAACGATGAAAAAGCCAAAAAGTCAAATGGTCACATGACCGACTAGGCTATTCACGAAAAATATTAAAATATTATTATTTTAATATTCTCAAAATTTTGATCAAACGAGCAAAGTCCTACTTGCTCATTCGAGCAAAATCAAGAATTTCAGTCAAAGATCAAACTCTTCTGAAAATCTAAAATATTGCTCAAACGCACATCATAAAATACCAAAACTCTCAGGACTGAGACACGAACATTATTGGGACATGGGCATGCTACCTTGACCAACCAAGGCCTCCCCTAAGGATTGCAAGGAGCCAGTCCCACACATCTTTATAATTTTGACTTAATTTGCTCAATTGCTCATATTGGGTCCAAACTCTTTCCAACCAACTTGGAATTTGCTCAAACGACCATCAGCTGGTCCCACGACCACCAGGTACGGTCCCATGACCCCTTGGTCGGTCCCTCACTTCTCCATAATTAGGTTTCATCACCTAATGCTCAGACGAGCACTATTCTAACAAATGATTAAACCAGCATTTAATCATCCTTTCACCAACTGGTCAACAAAGGACTTTGGTGCATGCTCACACGAGCACCTGGGCACTACATGGTCGTCCATCATCCCATGTAGCCGGTCCGTCATTCACTCAGTGATTTATTTTCAATAAATAACCAACTGATCAGCAATCGATCAAAATTAGGGTTTCGAACTGAATGCTCTGCAAATCATCATTTTGAGCAAGTTTAAACACTAATAATTTTATGTTGATCCAGCAATCAACATATGAATTAATTATATAATATTTGGTCAGCTACCAATATTTTAATTAATATTTTATTGGGTCACGTTACCAATAATTCATCGAATGAGCAATACTTGCTCAGTTGCTCGAATATTGATCCAACTATCAATATTTAGTAATTTACTGACGCTCGAACATTGATTCAACTATCAATATTCAACGATTCATCAGATAATATTTGCTTAGACGAGCAGCTCAAAATATCAACATCATTCATTCAAGAAGCGCACGTCTCAACAGACATGTTCAATCCGTGAATCACCGTGCATTCGTCAATCATGCTCGGTTAAACAAAACTTAGACTCACTGTCTAATCAAGTCAACGAATGACTAATCAAATACACGTCTGCTTTGCAGACTCCATGTTCGCGAGACATCAATCACGTCACATGAGGGATATTAACTAGGGTTTTGGTATGGCGGCCTACAACACGTGTGTTCATCCACGATGAGAAATGTGAGTAAGTCGTGCAAGCAGTTGAGGGAGTTAGCAAAGTAGTGGGTGGACAATCAACCAAGTCTCCGCACGACCTGGAACTGGTTAACACATGATTTCTCACTTTCCCACTCTTTCACTCGAGCAACCGTCACACTAATTGGAGATCAATGTGTCTACTATTACGACAATATAAATAAGTCTCTGGATCCACGATTGAAGGACAAACAATTTTTAGAGTAACCACTCTCAAGAATTCCATCAATCGACCAGAACTTATTCGAACTCAACAGTCCACAGAAAACTTGCAGAAACCCACAACACATTCACAATCCTTGATCATCATTGATCTCACACAATTCTCAGCTTCCCTCTTACAGATCAACTCTCTTCCCTCTTTGTGACCGAATTGACTCTGGAATGGACATTGACTTGGTTTAGGCCAGAGTCCTACGGATTGATCTCTCGAACTCAAAGCACTCCCGTGCAGTGCATCTGTTTGAGGTTAAGCAGTTTGCTCGGTTGAGGAGTCTCGTCTGCACGGTCTTCTCTTCACTTTCCTAAAAAATCAGCAAAAAAAATTTCCCCATCAACATACACAAACCACTCTAAAACAAAGTTAAGAGTGGAGTTTTTTGAATTCGGCATTAAGGGGACGAGTTCTTCAACTTGTGGACAAAATAAAATTTGAGTCTACGGAGAATAGTTCGGCAACCTCTGAAAATTTTGCGAGCAAACCGAACTTTAGAGTTCGGTTCTCTGGTGAATTTAAGAGGTAACCGAACTATTCTTTGTAGCCTCAAATTGAAGTAGGTCTTGGACTTAAGTTGAACAAAAAAAAAACATATAAATGATACACAAACCACTCTAAAACAAACTTAAGAGTGGAGTTTTTTTAATTCGACATAAAGGGGATGAGTTTTTCAACTTGTGGACGAAATAAAATTTGAGTTTACAGAGAATAGTTCGGAAACCTCTGAAAATGTTGCGAGCCAAAGTTCGGTTCTCTAGTGAATTTAAGAGGTAATCAAACTATTCTCTGTAGCCTCAAATATGTAGGTCTTGGACTTCAGTTGAACCCAAAAAAAAACATATAAATGATACACAAACCACTATAAAACAAACTTAAGAGTGGAGTTTTTTGAATTCGGCATAAAGGGGATGAGTTTTTCAACTTGTGGGAAAAACAAAATTTGAGTCTACAAAGAATAGTTCGGCAACCTATGAAAATTTTGTGAGCAAACCGAACTTTAGAGTTTGGTTCTCTGGTGAATTTAAGAGGTAACCGAACTATTCTCTGTAGCCTCAAATTTAAGTAGGTCTTAGACTTCAGTTGAACCCAAAAAAAATTATAAATAATACACAAACCACTCTAAAACAAACTTAAGAGTGCAGTTTTTTGAATTCGGCATAAAGGGGATGAGTTTTTCAACTTGTGGACAAAACAAATTTTGAGTCTACGAGAATAGTTCGGCAACCTCTGAAAATGTATTAGGTCACCGAACTCTCTGTTCAGTAACCTGTCAAATTACACAGGTTACCGAAACTAAACTTCGGTTATCTAGTTAGTTTTAGCAGGTCACCAAAACGAAATTTGGTGACCTGTGTTATGTCACAGGTTGCCGAACTATAAATACGATTCTCTGACTAATATTTCCAGCTAGCCGAAATATACCATGTAGCCTGTTGATTGAAGAGTTGTTGGACTCTACTTACAAAGCAAGCATAAAATTCAAACACAAACCCAATTAAAACAAATATAAAAGTGTAATACATACCAAACTACGAAATTCCTTAACTAATGTTTAAAAACACAAACATACGAAATCCATAACTAAGATGTTTTTTGAAATTACAACCATACGAAATCACTGACGACCACTACGACGAACCCTTTTACTTCCTCGTTTAGCACGAGTGTTAAGTTGAACTTCCTCTCCAGTTTGGGTTTCATCTCGTCCTCCGGTTTATTCCACCATGGTACGAACGACGCGACTTAAACCTTCTCCTTGTTGTCGACCCCTCTTAAATGGCTTAGACCGACTTGGATCCACCATTCTTTGAGATATAAGACCCTCCCACTAGCCATAAAGGTCGGTTTGTTCCCGAGTCGACATCGACTCTCCACTACAGATTTTAGTCAGCCATTTAATCAACAATTTCTTACCCTTCTTCACCTGATTCCAATTTTAACCATAAGTAAATATATTTTCAATAATTTGTAACAACTTGAAGTATAAAGAGAAGACATTTTCTTACCACATTATCCCATAACTTAAGGTCTTCTTCTCCACAAATATGCATCTCCTTCTGAGCTCTCTTAGCCTCCATCTCCTTTGCCTTTGCCTTATAAGCACGAGCTTGTGTTAGTCTATTTATTACAATAGGATGAATAATACCTTCATACTACTCCATATAATCTTCGACACATTTATTTGCATCTTCACCTAAAGGTATTGTTTTGGGGTAAAAACTGATTCTGCTGTTTTTGGTAAATTTGGGTGTTTTGATGAGAAACGAATTCAAACCCTAAACAAATGCACTGCACGGGAGTACTTTAGATTCAAGAGATCAATCTGTACGATCCTGGCCTAAACCAAGAAATAGCCGTTCCAGTCTTGCTTCAGTCACAAAGTGAAGGAGAAGGGTTGATCTTAGGGAGGGAAGCGAAGAAGGTGTTGAGATCAGAATGGTTAACTCTGAAGGTGTGGCTATTTTATGACTTGTATCAGAATATGGAACTGGCTTGCGGAATGTAAGCTATCAGTTCTTGGTATTTTTCTGGATACTTGTGTTTTTGAACCAAAACTATGTTGTTGGTCGAAATAGGTTGAAAATCTATTTATATAGTCATAGTTGCACGCATCCTAATCTCATAGGAAATGGGAGTAGTTGAGTGATGAAGAAGTGGGGATCGTGTAAAAATGTTGAAAACCACGTCTTACTATGAGAGAAGATGGTTAGTTTACACCCACTACTTATCTGCTGCCACTAACTGTCCGCGTTTCTTGACACTTTCTTATAATGGGAGTGTTGCACGCCGCACGCTGTAAACCGCCAGACCAATACCCTGATGAACATCCCCCAGTTTGTGACATGTTTGATGTCTCGAGTATTTTATGGAAAAATATGCAGCATGTTGATGAGTGGGTCTTGTGTGCAAGACCAACGAGCCAAGTCATGAGACTTGCCGCAAAGAATAGCATGTTATGTTATTAGATTAAATAACTGAGTTATTTGTGAAACCGATATTTGTAAAATATCATATGTATTTGATGCATGTAGAGCATCACTTTTAAAAAAACAGCTCAAAATAATCGATGCTCATAAATCATCGTGGTATAAAGCTTGCTTAGATCAGTCGCGGAGCTTAATGTCTTAAAGGGAGTGCAACCAGCCATTTTCGAGAAGCTTCCAGGAGCCATTCATGTGTGCCAGGGACAGACCGGTCGGTCCCTATTGTAGAGTGAGGGTTGGCGACTGTGATGACATCCTATTGGTCGCCTTAGATTAAATATGGGCCGGTCAATTCGGCTGGCAAAGTTGGACGGCCAAGATGATTTGCGGCAGTTAATGTCCGCCTTAAAATTTATGTAAACAACGCGATCAGCCCCTTTCGGACGATCGTTTGGGAGCCATATGGGAGGCCGTGGCTTGGCCGATCGCGGCTCATGGAAGGGGAATAGCCATTGATTATGGCCATACCTTGTTGTCCACCTAAAATGGGAGTTAGGCTGTCCAATTCATCTGGCGAAGATGGGCGGCCGAGATGATTTTGCGGCAGTTAAGGACCGCCGTTGATTTAATTTAGGTTTTATAAAAGCCGTGTGGCCAACCTATTTTGGAGTCAACATTTTTTGGTGTTGGCGCGCGCTGGGAGTTATTCGATTGGCCAGCACAGTAGCCGGGCCGCTGGTGAACATATCCGCACCATGTCCGTTGATTGAGATTGAATCTAGGCCGGTCAATTCGACTGGCGAAGTTGGGCGGCCAAGATCGTTTTGCGGCAGTAATGTAATGCCGCTTAGTAAAATTAGGGTTTTGTAACTCGTGTGGCCGATTGTTTTGGAAAACGTTTAATGGCTTCACTTACGAGTTGGAGGGATGCTGATCGGCTATGGCATTAGTAGGCCCGCCAGTGTGCACGGTGGCGCTTGTCCGGCCACGTTAGGAGGCGGCTAGGCTTGATGAATCGAGTGGCCGTGATCATTTTTGAGACTGACATGGGCAGTCTAGATTAGATTCCTTAATGAATTAGGCGCATCTACCAACCAACTTCCAACTTTATTTAAAAGTGCGTGTGGCGGGTTTAGAACGATCTGATTGGTCGATAGCAAAGGGGCCGGCAAGCAAGCTTATGAGGCGTGGCCGGCCAGCTACAGGTGGCGCCTGTTAGGGAGAATTGGCCGTCCAAGTGGCATGGCCGGCGGCCCTCCTCTTTTACTTCTTGTTTTCTGATTTTTTGTAGGACTTTGCTCCTACTAGCTCCATGGCGGATTTATTTCCTAGCTTACCTATGTTTGGCCTCGACCATTAGGATTCGAGATATTGCGCAGGGCGCAAAAAACCTAATTTTTGCAAATTAATTAGGCCAAAATTTGAATTTTGTGAGCTATCACAAAATTGAACAAATTTTATAAATTATGTGTGTTAACACAAAATTCTTTTATTCTCAAAGAGCAGTTAGCGCATCTTCTGATTGGGTATTCTCATGCAGACCTTAATCTTGATACTTCGGGAAATTCATGCTACTCAGCTGCGAGTGAGCACTATTTGTCATGTCATACCAATATTAAGGGTTCAACCGGAGAACATAGCATGAGAAAATACTTAATGAGCCGCACATTAATGAATAATGCAGGCGAGAGATAAAATCCACAGAATATTTGGGGTTGTTGCTACACGCGCCATTCCGGATAAATTTTATAAATATGCTGAATTGCTCAATACATATGTAAGTAAGGAGGCCTGGGAACTCATCACTCTTAAATGGATCAGCTTCTTTGCAGAACGGCGTATTAAATATAGGGTTTTACAATTTTAGCCCTGAACTAAAAACCACCATCAACATTCAGTCCCCTGCTTAGCACGTAATAGTGATATTGTTGCGGGGTAAGCACTAGATGGTGACAGATAAAATGAAATTATCAAGGCAAAAGAAATTGGAGTTACCAGGAGAGCTATATTTGGCTTTCCGCAATGAGGCCGGATGGCTGGTGGTATTTGCATCAGCATGCTGCTAAACTGATCCATAGGGCGCAAATATGGCAATCATGGGACCGCCCAGTTGTCCTTGTGCACGGACCGAGAGGAGATCCCTCTCCCACTCGGATTTGGAAAAATTCGTGAATATATAAAAGGGGAGCGACGCTTTTTTTGTTTGTTTTCGTTCATCTTCCTGTGTTTCCGTTCGTAGCGACTTAGTGCTCCGCCTGTAGTAGCTGGTCTTCCCTCATCGTCGCCATCAACGATCTTAAGTAAATTTTCTTTATTGATAGCGTCGGAGTGAACAGAAGCATCAGCAACGAAGCGGGAACAGGATCACAACAAGGCTAGCGAGAGATTGAGGTAAGTGCCGCTGCTGCTTTTTTGTGTTGTAAAAACCTAGTTTTAGGTTTTTGCCCGCGGGCGTAATACCCGCGGCAAAACACATTTCTTTTTTGTTTGAATGGGCGCAAGTCCCCACTCGTCTTGGCCGTGGGCGTGATGTCCTGCGGTTGGAAGAAAATTTCCCCAAAATTTTCTTTGTTGTTAGCATACGAACTCCATGTTATTTCGTCTATATCGAATTCTGACAATAGCTTGCACGTATGATTCTTCACTTTTGAAGTATGAAGTAGTGATTTCTTCATTTTTCTTCATTGTAGTTACTCAAAAGTGAACAGTAGCTTAAGAAATTCTTGTTTGAATAAGATGTCACCTGGAAATGTTTTTGCTGCTACACTGGGAAGTGTTAACAATTCAAAAGATAGGCTGAATGTAGATGATGAATTCTTCACAAGGTCTTACATAGTTGCAAGGACACATCCCGGCCATAAAATAACCCTCCTTACTGAATCAGAGAATGAAGGAACTGTTCAGTCGATTTCTCCAGAATGTGTGATACGGTTTTGTCTCCAGAGGAAAGAATATCTGGCTTCTCCCATTGATTTCAAGATTTGTCATAACCCACTGTGCTCTTATGACGTATGGATGAGATACATGATGAGTAATGACCATGTCAGAGGGCAATCTGATTAAGGCACAAATCGCGGATGCTGTCATGGCGTCTGCAATACTTCGTATTAGGAAAGATGCCGCGGGTTTGATCACTTTCATCTCTAGATGGTATATGTCCACTCATACGACCATATGTAGATGGGGCGAGATAACTATTACTTTAGAGAGTGTGGCTGCTCTGCTGAGTCTTCCGGTTGTGGGAAATCATGATTTTAGCTTGTCCAACGAAGAAGAACTGATGCACACCACTCTAGTTAAGAAGGCCGAAGGATATAATCGGCAGGGAAACGATGAGAAATGCTTTTATACTTGGTGGGTGTCTGAATAGTTTCCTACGAAGCCAAAACCGGATCAGGTGTTGAATGACACACTCAGTGTCGCTGCGTTTTTATCCTTGTGGTTGTCTAGAGATGTTTTTGATGATGGCTCCGGCAAGAAGGAAATAAGACATAAGCTTGTTAAATTTTCTATTAAGTTAGCGCAAGGTGTTGCTCTTCCCATAGGCAGCTTGTTTCTTGGTTCCTTGTATACCCATCTGGATTACCTAGCAGCGGACATGTATGCTTCTAATGGATATATAAAGATAGAATCATACCTTCACATTGCCTTTCTCCAAGCATGGTTGTGGGAGCATTTTAAAGATTATGCTCCTAATCCTGTAGCTTCGCTTTCCAGTACATATGGAGGAGCTAGGATACTTCGTTGGCTCAAGAAGCGTCCAAAACCTGGCTTAAGGCTCATCGATTTCTTTGACAATGTGCACACAGTCAATTTTCGTCCTTGGGAACCCCCTCATACATCCATAGTTCAGCCGGATACTTTTGCTTCCGTCTCGGGCACAACACTGCATTCTGATGGAGAGAATATGAGTATTGGAGAAACCGTGTTTATGTGAAGCTGTATACCTGGATATGTCCCATCTTTCTTCAAGGGATCTTTTGAAGTGATTTCTTGTAATGTTGACAGAGCTGCTCGCCAAATGGGTTTCGACCAGGGGATTCCGTTCCATCGTTCATTGACGCCTTCAAATGACCTTTTGCCATCTGTTTTTGATAGTAGTGTCTTTGCAACAAAGAAGAGTCTCCCATTCTTTCTCCCAGGGAGAAAACCAGTGGTAACCCCCAAGTATAAGGATTTCTGGCAAGAGGAGTTTCTCGCTCTTCATCAATTCGTGCAAGACATCGTGAAGGATCCACGCGGAAAGCCTTCTTCCAAGACTTTAGAGAAACATAAGTTGTTGAAGCCGTTTCTTTCGGGTAAGCGAAAATCTGCTGACCAAGGTGACGACAGTCCCCAGAGAAAGGAGCGAAGGTCAAAAAGTCGTGCAGGTGGTATCCGATCAGCTTCAACATCCCCAGTGGTATTCAACTCTTCGAATATGCAGGTATGTATGTGCTTCTTCTTGACCGACCGAATTTTTGGACTAACTTCACTAAGCATCTGATTTTCTCCTTCAATTTTTTTTTTGAAACCAGGGAGGTGAGAGTATGAATGCTTTATACAGGCTTGCACGCGGCCAGAAAATGGCATTTTCAGAGGAGAGATCTGGTGATACCGACTCTCTTGAATATGAAAATGAGGAAGAAGAAGATTCAGAATCCGACATTGATGATAGAAGCACTACTGAATATAGTGGTGGCGAGTCTAACTCTTCCAGTGAGCCAGCGGATGAGTTGGTAAGTCCCACACGTTTTTTTTTTTTTTATACGAAATAAATATTCAATCGGTGGTATTACAAAAGGAAACTGCACCTGGAGATAACCCTGAGATGGAGATTAATCGCAATGAATACGTCGTTGTGCCTTCAATAATGGAAATCGTGCCTATGGACAACCCTGAGATGGAGATTAATCACAATGAAGATGTTGATGCGCCTTCAACAATGGAAGCCGTGCTTGTGGACAACCCTGAGATGGAGATCAATCACAATGCAGATGTGGGTGCGTCTTAAACAGTAGAAAACCTATATGTGGCCGCGGGTGCAATTGTTTCCAAAGAATCTTATGGAGTTGAAGGAGCTGCACTAATTGTACATCCAGCCGCAGGTGCTATCTTCGACCCTTCATTTGCGGCTCCCCTTAAGGATCATGTGCTGATTGGAGGATTCAGCGTACCAGCTAAGTATGCGGAGTTATATACCCAAATATGGGAAAAGCATGGACACATCGCAAAGACCAAGAAAATTAGCAGTCGCTTTTCGTTGGCTAAACGCGTGGAGGAATCCCTATCTTCAATCCATGATATGTGCAGTGTGACTGGACACAACGTCTCTGAAGATGTAGCCTCAAACTGGGAGTACCATCGGGACATGTGCGTGAACTTTGAGTTTAACGCCTCCTGGTTCTGTGAAGGGTTTTCCAAAATTCAAAGGCTGCAGACTGAAATGAATGAGGTTCCCTCCATGGATCTCATTAATCAACAGGAGGCAGAGATCGATAAGTTATCACAGGAATTGAAGCTGAAGCGGGCTGCTCTCCAAAACGTGAAGGACGCCTTTTCCAAAAAGAATGAGCTGTTGTTGGACGATTTCCCTTGAATGCTTTTATTTTTCAAACTTTCTCTCCTTAGGTTTTTTTTTTAAAGGCAAGAGACGCCTCTTTTATGGTTTGATTTTCTGGTTTTGAACTAGTAGGTAATTGCTTTTTGATGATTTTTGAATCGATTTGCTTCTGAAATGATTTTGTGGGTAATTTTCTGAATGATATTTGGATCAATTAATAAGTTGGAATCTTAATTATGAATGCAAAGAGTGCAGCCACTTGGAAGAAATTGTAAATATTGCATGAAAAGGGAAATATTAGGGCGATATGATATTTTAGAATAATCGGGTTATTGGCTTATATTCTCAAAATGGGGCTGACGTCTGTGTCGAGTCTCCAGCGAATTTCAAAAAAATTAGTCGTGCAAACATTGTTTGATGAAACTTACTCGTCTACGAGGCCTCCCAGCAAAACTGAATTTTCCCGGATAGTTGCTTCAAGTCCGAACCTATTGTGTGCGCAGCTATAATAATAAGAAGTCCCCGGCCGTTTTATTGTTCTCGTAGCGTCTGGGATTATACAGAGTGATTATTCCTTCGATAGATAAGAAGCGTGCGTCAGGGGGCGTCTATGTGAAAATATCTTTATGTCGATCCGCAGTAAAGTGGAGGATCTTCAGTTCCCAGGCGCATTTCTCCTGAATTAATCTTTTCCTGGACAATGCGCTTCAGACCATTGCATTCACTGGTAGGATGATGGATGAACCTGTGATAGTGGCAATATCTTGAATCTAACATCTCTTGATCAGTTGGTGGACGCCATATGGGAGGCAGTTGAACCACCCCGTCTCGTACCCAAGTTTCCAGTAATTCCAAAACTTTTCTTATAGGGAGTGGGAAACGTGGGTAGTTCGAGTCTGGCCTCTCTTGTGTTATTGGCCGTTGTCGTGGAAGCTCTTGTAGGCTTTGACGCGAAGCTCGTTTCGAGGGTGGATTCGAAGCTTGAGAGAGTGTTGATTCTGGTACGGATCGTTTAGTTCGGAAATTTTGTTGGAATGCAACTTCTCTTGAGGGCCCTGTATCGGTGACAGCAATGTTAAGTGGTTGGGCTGAATACTGTTCATTAGCGCAGTTCCCGTCTTCATAGGTGTATTGGTATATTTCCCCTTCTTAAGGTGCTTTTCTTTTTAGGAAGGTTAGAGCGGTCGCAGCTGCGGACAACTCTCTGAACTTCTGTGAGGGTCTGGAGATACAAGTTTTCCAACAAAGCTTCATAGGCCGGCTCCATACCCTTATCTTGCAAATATTGTGACGCACCTGGAAGGTATCTTCCCTTAGTCTTGTGAAATTGCCTTAGCTCTTTGTCGTTGGCTGAGTTTAGTTGGTTATTTCCTCTCTGCTCCCGTCTGTTGCGGCTACGTACTATGTCTGCACTGTCGTTGGCGGGGGCACAGACCTCATACAAGGATTCAACATTTTTTGTATCGCTTTTAAAATTGGTGGCGTTCTCTTAGCAAATGTTTACTGATTCTTGCCACAACCGGTTTGCCATACTTTTTAGGAGACAAAGCGTCTCATTTTGCAGCTTGACGATATTGGCCTGGTTTGCGACAACATCCTCCTGCATTTTCGACATACTTTCCATGGTGATTGGATTTCTAGCATTTTGGAAGAGTTTGACTGACCCGGGTACATCATAAAAGGGAAAGTTGGAATTGGTGATTGAAGTGAATTTTGGTTAATGATTGAATTAGATTTAAGATCCACCCTCTTGAAGTTTGGGAAGATTAGAATGAAAATTGAGAAATTGGTTTCGCAACCGAGAGATTAATCTCCCACTATGGTCGCCAGTTGTTTTGGGGTAAAAACTGATTATTCTGTTTTTGGTAAATTTGGGTGTATTGATGAGAAACGAATTCAAACCCTAAACAAATGCACTGCACGGGAGTACTTTAGATTCGAGAGATCAATCTGTACAATCCTGGCCTAAACCAAGAAATGGCCGTTCCAGTCTTGCTTCGGTCACAAAGTGAAGGAGAAGGGTTGATCTTAGGGAGGGAAGCGAAGAAGGTGTTGAGATCAGAATGGTTAATTCTGAAGGTGTGGTTATTTTATGACTTGTATCAGAATATGGAACTGGATTGCGGAATGTAAGCTATCATTTCTTGGTATTTTTCTGGATACTTGTGTTTTTGAACCAAAACTATGTTGTTGGTCGAAATAGGTTGAAAACCTATTTATATAGTCATAGTTGCACGCATCCTGGTCTCATAGGAAATGGGAGTAGTTGAGTGATGGAGAAGTGGGGATAGTGTAGAAATATTGAAAACCACGTCTTACTATGAGAGAAGATGGTTAGTTTACACCCACTACTTCTCTGCTGCCACTAACTGTCCGCGTTTCCTGACACTTTCTTATAATGGGCGTGTTGCACGCCGCACGCTGTAAACCGCCAGACCAATACCCTGATGAACATCCCCCAGTTTGTGACATGTTTGATGTCTCGAGTATTTTATGGAAAAATATGCAGCAGGTTGCTGAGTGGGTCTTGTGTGCAAGACCAACGAGCCAAGTCATGAGACTTGCCGCAAAGAATAGCATGTGACACTATTAGATTAAATAACCGAGTTATTTGTGAAACCGATATTTGTAAAATATCGTATGTATTCGATGCATGTAGAGCATCGCTTTTAAACAAGCAGCTCAAAATAATCGATGCTCATAAAGCATCGTGGTATAAAGCTTGCTTAGATCAGTCGTGGAGCTTAATGTCTTAAAGGGAGCGCAACCAGCCATTTTCGAAAAGCTGTCAGGAGCCATTCACGTGTGCCAGGGACAGGTCGGTCGGTCCCTATAGTAGAGTGAGGGCTGGCGAATGTGATGACATCCTATTGGTTGCCTTAGATTTAATCTGATCCGGTCAATTCGGCTGGCGAAGTTGGACGGCCAAGATGATTTGCGGCAGTTAATGGCCGCCTTAAAATTTATGTAAACAGCGCGATCAGCCCTTTTTGGACGATCATTTGGGATCCATATGAGAGGTCGTGGCTTGGCCGATCGCGGCTCATGGAAGGGGAGTGGCCATTGATTATGGCCACACCTTGTTAGCCACCTAAAATATGAGTTAGGTTGGCCAATTCATATGGCGAAGTTGGGCGGCTGAGATGATTTTGCGGCAGTTAAGGACCGCCGTTGATTTAATTTAGGTTTTATAAAAGCCGTGTGGCCAACCTATTTTGGGGTCAACGTTTTTTGGTGTCTGGGAGTTGTTCAATCGGCCAGCACAGTAGTCGGGCCACTGGTGAACATATCCGCACCTTTTCCGTTGATTGAGATTGAATCTAGGCCGGTCAATTCGGCTGGCGAAGTTGGGCGGCCAAGATCGTTTTGCGGCAGTAATGTGATGCCGCTTAATAAAATTAGGGTTTTGTAACTCGTGTGGCCGATTGTTTTGGCAAACGTTTAATGGCTTCACTTACGAGTTGGAGGGATGCCGATCGGCTATGGCATTAGTAGGCCCGCCAGTTTGCACGGTGGCGCTTGTCTGGCCACGTTAGGAGGCGGCTAGGCTTGATGAATCGAGCGGCCAAATCGTGTGGCCGTGATCGTTTTTGAGACTGACATGGGCAGTCTAGATTAGATTTCTTAAGGAATTAGGCGCATCTACCAACCAACTTCCAACTTTATTTAAAAGTGCATGTGGCGGGTATAGAGCGATCTGATTGGTCGATAGCAAAGGGGTCGGCAAGCAATCTTATGAGGCGTGGCTGGCAAGCTACAGGTGGCGCCTGTTAGGGCGAATTGGCCGGCCAAGTGGCGTGGCCGCGCCTCCTCTTTTACTTCTTGTTTTCTAATTTTTGGTAGGACTTTGCTCCTATTAGCTCCATGGTTGATTTATTTCCTAGCTTACCTAGGTTTTTCCTCGACCAATAGGGTTCGAGATATTGCGCAGGGTGCAAAAAACCTAATTTTTGCAAATTAATTAGGCCAAAATTTGAATTTTGTGAGCTATCACAAAATTGAACAAATTTTATAAATTATGTGTGTTAACACAAAATTCTTTTATTCTCAAAGAGCAGTTAGCGCATCTTCTGATTGGGTATTCTCATGCAGACCTTAATCTTGATACTTCGGGAAATTCATGCTACTCAGCTGCGAGTGAGCAGTAATTGTCATGTCATACCAATATTAAGGGTTCAGCCGGGGAACATAGCATGAGAAAATACTTAATGAGCCGCACATTAATGAATAATGCAGGCGAGAGATAAAATCTAAAGAATATTTGGGGTTGTTGCTACACGCGCCATTCTGGATAAATTTCATAAATATGCTGAATTTCTCAATACATATGTAAGTAAGGAGGCCTGTGCAAATGGCTCATCTTCTTTGCAGAACGATGTATTAAATACAGGGTTTTACAATTTTAGCCCTGAACTAAAAACCATCATCAATAGGTACACAATCAACTAAAGGTAAATAGTACTTATTAAGGTCAATCCAATTTCGTGTCGAAGGAGTTGGATCGTGTTTATAGAAAAAATAGTTATCGGTGTTCTTTGTTCCTTGAACCACCAAATTAAAATTTTCATTCTCCATGTCGGGTATCATTTGAACACAATAAAGTCGTCTTAGTACTCTCCGTGGATTATACATTGAGTAGCCGTTAGGATACCACAATGGTCCATAGTAACCCGAGGCAAAAGACATATCCTGCACGTCGATTTCATTTACATCTACATAAAGATATGATTTTGAATAATCAGTAATTTCTGATTAACTTTCTTTTTCTTCTCCCACCATACAAGGAGATTCTTGTGTCAATACCAATGGATATCTTTAGATCATTTTTGAGTCTAATGATTAGATATCTCTTTCGTGTTTTTCTAAGATCAACACTTGATTGTTTTTCCAAGATTTTTCTTTAGATATCTCTTTCGTGTTTTTTACTTCATACTTGGACATCCATTTGTAGGTTGATTTAGGATGAAGATATTGTTGCATATCTAACAAAATTACCCTTTTCCAAGTCAAAACGTCATATCTTGTTTTTCCATTGACAAAGGTATTACCCTTTTTATCATTGTTCTTTTTAGAGATTACTCTTGTAAAACTGGGATGTGAACTATTGTTAAAATAACTCTTTTGTCTCAAATTAGGACAATATGGATCCGAGTTTCTGTGTGAGGTAAGTTTATTTAGTTCTTATGATACAAAAAATAGAGAATCTTGCATCTTTCGAATTTTACAACTTCTTTTCAAATGACCTTTATTTCCACAAAAGTAACAGTGATTATTAAATGAAGTATAAGTTTTTAGATTACCTTTGTGTGATTTTCCGGTTTTTTGAGCATTATTATTCTCAACCTTTGAAGTTTCAATTTGATCACTTGCTTTCTTCATGAATCTCACTTGAATACTTTGACAGATCTTGAACTTCAGCAACGTTAGGAAGATCCTCTAGTGTGGAAGAACTTGTAGCTTTAACAAATTTTATCTCTTTGTTGTTTGTGGGAGCTTCTATTTCTTCGTAGCCCAATCCTCGTGTGTCCCAATGAACTCTTCATGCTCTATCAGAGAGGATAAATTGGTTGTGTTATGATTGAGCTTTCTTAACTTTGTAATCTTCTCTTCCAAAGACTTAACTTTGTAAAGAGCATTGACAAGATCGTCCTTAAGACGTTTTTCATGAGAGAGAAGAGACTCCTCCTTTTCCTCAAACATTAGTTGTTGAGAATTAATCCTTGTTTCAGTTTCAACAAGTTTTTTTCTCCAACAAATAGTGTTTTCTGCAGAGATTCTCATAATCAAGAGATTTTGAGTTCAAATCTTCTTTGCGGTCTTTAAGAAGATATCGAGCATTTTGATATCCACTACGATATCTAGAAAAAACTTTTCTTAGCTTCCTATTTTCTTTGCAAAGAGTAGATAGCTTTTTTCGTGGATATAACACCTAATAGTGAAGAGATTACAGCTTCTTTTTTCATTTAAGAATGCCATTATCACAGCTTTAGAGTCCAAACTGAAACATACTTCCACCAGTCTTTTTGTTACAGCCCACTCACCTGCAATGATTAATGCCAGCACCTCTGCCAAGTAATTTGTGGCAATCCCCAAACCACCTGAAGCTGCACCCATATGATCACCATAATGGTTTATGGCAATAAAACCAATTCCTGCCATTCCTGGATTACCCTTAGAAGCTCCATCACAGTAAATGAGAGTCTGGTTCTGAGTAGGAAAAGTAAAGAAACATTGCTTCACTCTGACAGTATCCACTTTTATCCCTGAGATCCCAAAATGTAACATTATATGTAGGTCAAACATATTACCCCACATCTTACTTCTTATCCTGACACTGCCTTCTTTTGCACATCTATTGATTTTCATTTTCATTTTATCCACAGATGGAGTAGCTTCTTCATAAATCACAGAATTTCTTGTAAACCACAATTCCACCATAACATTGAAGGCACATATGAACCATATCTCCTTAATGGCTGTACTTTCCCTTTTGCGAATTTCAGAATCTCATTAAAACTTTGAGGACAAGAAGAATGGAAAATCCCACACAGACAGTGCCATACACTTTCACTAACATTTAGAAACTGTTGAAAAACCTTTCTTTCTTACTGATTCCTCAGTTGCACAGGCGCCTCTTAATATCTTCCATAAGTTTGTAGATGTGTAAGGATGAATACAAGGTTGCCATACCTGGTGAGCCCAAGTTTTAACATCATACTTCTTCCTGATCATTTGAGCAGCATTTGACACAGTAAAGTTTCCTGTTTTGTCCTTGGCCCAAATTTTTTTATCCACCCACTAAAATTGGCAGCTCACTAGCATCAAAATATTGTAACAATTCTGCAGGGATACACCATTCGCCATTATGAATTAAGTCCTTTACTATCATTGTGCCATTTTGCATAATATATGAATCCATAGAATGTCTCTCAATCAGAGCATAGTCTTTTATCCATTTATCTCTCCAAACTGATATATTTTCACCATTACCCACAATCCATCTGCTCCCTTCTTGTACCTCAGAAATAACCCATTTAAGTCCAGGCCAAATTGTAGACTGTTTATGATATTTAATCCAGTCACCATTCTTGTCTTTGTATTTAGATCTCATAAACAGAGTCCATTCCACATCTTCATTCTCAATTTTCCAGAGTAACTTCATTAATAAAGCTTTATTTATAACTTCAAGTCTTCTCAGTCTTAATCCCCCCTCTTCCACTGGAGAATTAACTTCATCCCACTTGACAGTCACTAATTTCTTCACTGAAGGATCCCCCGACCATAAGAAGTTTCTGATAATTCTTTCACAAACTTGAATCACACTCTTGGGACACTTATAAACTGACATATTGTAAATGGGCATACTGCACAAAATTTTTTTTTACCAAAGTTAATCTTGCAGAAAAAGCTAGTAGCTTACCCATCCATCCAGCTAACATTTTTTGCATCATTTCAACAATCCCCCATACTTGGTGTGACTTGACTCTTCCTTGATTAAGAATGACCCCCAAGTACTTGTCTGGGAAAGAAGATAACTCCATCTGCATTTTCTCTGCAATACTGTTTTGTCTTGAAGATGATACACCTCCCACAAAGCATTTGCTTTTGGCCTTATTAACTTCTTGACCTGAAGATATTTGGTATTTATATAACAGTTCAATTAAATTTTCTAAATTTCTTTTGTGGCCATTGCAGAAAATAAAAATGTCATCTGCAAACATCAGATGAGTTGGTTGGCATCCCCCTCTATTCACCATTGGCTGAATTTTACCCATTTGGACTAACTTTGAAATATTTCTTCTTAACACTTCCTCTGCTAGAACAAACATGATTGGTGACAAAGGGTCACCTTGTCTCAGTCCCCTCCCTACTCCAAAAAAGCCACATGGTCCTCCATTTATAAGAACAGAAATTCTTGTAGACTCAAAAATCTTCTTAAGCCATTGAATACCAATTTCAAAAAAGCCAAATCTTCTCAGTACCTCAAACAGAAATTTCCAACTCCATGATTCATATGCTTGTGTAATATCAATTTTAAGTCCTACATTTCCACCCCTTCTTTTAAACTTCAGTTCATTCACAAGCTCAGATGCCAACACAATTTTTTCATGTATATTCCTTCCTTTAATAAATGCACCTTGTTGAACTGATACCATTCTACCAATCATAGTACTAATCCTGGTAGTGATGATTCTGGTGATGATTTTAAAATTGAAATTAGCTAAACCAATAGGTCTGAAATTTTAATCTTTCTTGGCCCCTTGAACTTTTGGCAGAAGAAATAAGAAGTTAGAGTTAAAGCCTTTAGGGATATATATGTTCCTCCAGCAATATTGTATGGCCTCCACTAGCTCATCCCCCACCACTGTCCATGCCATAGTGAAGGATTACATAAATATCTTCTTCTACATCTTGATCAATTTATGAATCACCATCATTGGAAATTTCATATATTTTTTTTTTCAAGATAAGTTTCCAAGTCATCAGAATCTTCATTATTACACTAATCAACTTGTTCAGCAGATTCATGAGATATGACTTTATCAGATATTGATTTCTCACAGATGCTTTCTTTATCTTGTTTTTCGTTAACTGAATCACATACAAGTTCAACTGTAACCATCCTGATTCAAAATATTATAGGTTGGATCGCACCAAACATAGATTGTTAGATCTTTTCGTGTTTCCCTGCTCTGATACCAATTGAAAAGACGAGGGTACCCAAACACACCACAATCTTTTATCTATCAACCTATAAGTCCGGTATCTTAAGTGATCTTCTATGGAAAGAGTCGAGACAATATAACTTAAGTCCTATACCTTGTGTGATTTTTTATGGACGAGGTCGAGACAAATACGACAATAAGGTATTTACTTGACAATAGTTACGGTAATGAACCGATGGATTAGGATCAAAGTCAAGTAATTCGGATCACCGCACAACAAAATTATTTGCTTAATTATAATAACAATTATAATACGGAAGTAAAGTAAATAACACACACAAGATTTTGTTATCGAGGAAACCACAAACGCAGAGAAACCACATGACCTTGTCCAGTTTTGAATACTCTCAGAATTAAGCCGCTATACAAAATCTAATACTAACTTCGTATAGTTGAGACCAAGTAGACTACCCCTAGCTACTTAGTTTCCTCAATATCCATGCGCCTTCGACTTCTAGAGTCACGCACGTGAATTACCAATCCTTTTGATCGTATTCCAAACAGTAAAGGATAAATATGTTTGGTAACCACTCTATGCAATCTTTGGTAAAAGATATTATGAGTCCGTTGACAAAGGCTCCTTTGTTTAATAAAACTCATTTGTCTGGTTAGATCAATCTAAACTTTGATTACCGAAATAACCAATATTTAGATTCGCAATCAATCAATATAAAAACTCAAGAGTAACTATAAAGTGATGCAGATCTCACGCAACTAGCCAATCTAGTCTATCAAAGATAAACACGATTCTAGTTGGATCCCAGCCGATCAAGGTTTGTGCACTATATTCACAAGATACGAAAACTAATGAGAAAATCTTCTTTGTCTTCAAATCTTCGATTGTCTTCTTAATCACCTGTGATAAACACATTTATGTGTCTATTTTGATCTCGATTTTCCATATTGTTAGTACCCGATTTTGTATTTTATTTGGCATTTTATGTCTTGGTAGGTGTTTTTGGAGAAATAAGCTTTTGCGGAAAAAATGGCTCGAAAAGTGGTCCCGTGAGAAAATTACTAAAGGCAACCCATAAATGCGTTAAAGGCACCTCGGAGTACTGTTATTGGCACCCAAGAAGAATCACTAAAAGCACCCCGAAAAATTGATAAGGGCAGTCTCGGAATTACTAAAGGCACCCGGGTCAGCTGATAAGGCCACCTGACACCTAGATAGGGGGCATCATGTTCTTTCCCATTGGAACAAAACTTGGAGAGAAAAGTAAGTTTGAAAATTCAGTTTATCTGCGGAATTCTCTGGCTTGGATTTGGAGGAGATTTTCTCGTAGATTTTCTATAGTTTGGATTAGGAAAAAGCTGACTCGTCAAAACAGGAATGGTAAGTGGTTTAAAAACAGAAAAGAATGGAGATTTATTTGCATCTCAAGAAACAAGGAATGTGGGAGTTACGGGAAGATTCAGGCTTAGTTTGCGTATTGATACGGCTTTTGTAAAAGCACTTTTCTGCTATGCGCTGCTGTACTGTGCTGTGAGGAAAAAAAAACAGTTAGACGTTTGGTAAAAAATTAATTAAAGTTAAAGCTGATTAAAAAATCAATCAAAGAGTGTTTGGTAAAATATTAGATTCAACCATTGTTGTTGTAGCAAATGACAAAAACAGACATGTCTCTGAAAATAGTTTATTCAATTTTGTTGGGTTTAAAGATAATTATTTTTTTACTGTTAAATATAAATATATATAATATTAAATTTAGTAATTTTCACTATTATTATGATTGTTGAAAAATTTTATTTTACTTAACCACTTTATATATATATATAATTTTTAAACAAAATATCAAACTAAATCAAAGTAATTATTTAATATTTGTTTTTATTTTTATTATTGAAAAATTAAACGAAATGGTATATAAAATAGTTTGAAAATAAAAAATAATAATGTTTAACATTTTAAATAATCTTATTATTGGATAAAGAGTATTACATTAACTAGTTGGAAGCCTAACAAGCTAAGCTCCAACAACATACTACTACATTAATTGAACAGGTTGCTGAGCTAGCCTACCAGCGAGCCTCATGGGTAACCTAGCCAAGGGAGCCGAAGCGGATGGGGGG
>JAJJMB010007130.1:1525458-1540130 GCA_023531105.1 Papaver atlanticum
AGATTGTGTCACAAGGGGGGCAAACTAACTCTACCTTCCATGTTAATTTCTGCAATATTACGCCATTGGGGGCTCGAACCTGGGACCTCCTGGAATGCATGCAACTTTGGAGAACGGGGATGACCGGCTGAGTTAGGTACCCATTTTTTAATATTTGTTTTTATGCTTCAAAAAAAAATATAATGAATAAAAAATTGATTGTATATAAATTTAAGGGTAACTTTTGCCATTTACAAGAAAAAAATAGGGATAAAAAAGATAAATCAAGCATTAAATTTAGGTGGGACCAAAGCATATGCTTTTGTAGCTTTTAAAAGCTCCTCCTCCACAACTTTTAAAAATTGAAGAATTTGGGAAGTGCTTTGGACAAAAAGCGCTTTATTTATTTATTACCAAACACTAATTTAAAAATTATTTACATATATAGATTTTGAAAGTGCTTTTGAAAAAGAAAAAAAAAACATTACCAAACCCAGCCTGAGTCACATGCGAAGTTTTCTGGAAGCTTAAGTTTTCTGAAAGCACTTTGATGAGATTTCCTCGGAGATTTATTAGGATTTTGATTGGCAAGGAGTTGTACGCTAAAACCTGGTTGATAATGGAAAAATTTACGCAAAAAGCGGAAGTTTACATTCTTTCTCAACCACACAGAGGTTGGTGAATAACTTGGGCTTTAGTTCTATTTTTTTGGAAATTTTATGTGTAAAACAAGAAGAATATCTTCTCTGTTATTTTAAACTCTATCTTGGAAAGCTCCGGGAAGAACTCAGTTGCCGCTTGAGAAGAGTAAGGGAGAAGAAATAATTTGTAACTTCCGGTGAAAGAATAAAGACAAATATCGAAAATTAATCTCGAGATCTAGTGACCCTGTTGGCTATAAAAAGGATGGTCGGATGTCAACGGGGATATTGAGAGTTTGGAGACCTTGGGTAGGTTGCAGAGGCTTGGGAAGAAGATTGCAGAGAAGTTCTGTTGCTGCAAAGAAGAAGACGAGCTCAAGAACATTAGGCAGCTGAAATCAGTCGCGAACCACAGAGAACAGTAGCAGAAAACTATCGAAGTGCAACAGTAAACTGCTTGCCTGCAAAAGACCTTCTGCAACTACAGTTAATCCTTTCAGCAACTATCTCTTGTAACAGTGGATCTACAACACCTATATCCATTGAAAATCCTCTGTATTATTATTTTTCTTCAATAAAAACACATTTTGAGCCATGTTTCTATCTTTTGAGAGTGTATTGAGCATGATGAGCTAAACCCCAACATTGGGACAATGGAGGAAGCCATGTTTCACAATTGATTGGTAACTATAACTGATTTTTTATGACTTTTGCACTTGTTTTAAATTGCGTTATGATTTTCATTGATTATTTGTGATTTTGTTTGATAAGAAATTTTTTTATTTTCACTCGATTCATATACTTTTCTCAATCCAACTAATATAATTGGATTTACTTTTCCAAGATGCTTAGTCTAAGAAATCTTGATGCGTTATGCTTATGATTTACAATTAATATTTTATAAATCTACTTTCGGCAAAGAATTAGAGTCAACAAAAGACCTAGAATTGTTATGAATCATTATTATGAACCAAATGAATGTGATTAATAGTGGAATCCTGAGTCTTAGTATCTTTCGATATTGTGATAATCTTTTGTATATATTTTCTTTATTTTTAGTGTTTTTTGTTATTAAGTCTGAAATGGAATCTACACAAATCTGAGTGAACGATGGTTTTACTACCACTTTCTACAACTTGTTAAAATCACATCAATTTTTGGAGTTCCATCGAGAGTTTAGAGTGTTGAGAGGTGATTGCAGAGAAGAGGAGAAGGCTGCAGAGACACACGCAGTAGCATTAGAGAAGTTGATATAGTTTTAAAGTGTGGTAAGAAAGGTGTTCGATTCTCGGACTTTTTAGAGGTTTGGTTCAAGACAAATAAAAGAAAAGCTAATAAACTTTGATTTTTGGTTACCAAGGAGAGAAGATTCTAGGGTTTTGGATTCCACTACTTCCAATATTTGTAAACTCAATAACAATTTCTTTGACAAAATACTCATATTTTACTCAAAACAATTTCGAACCCAATCTCATGCTTTGGAAGATAAAACGTTACAAGCTCTTTTTTTATGACTTTCGTCGCTATTCTAAGGCCTAATTTTCCTTCGCTTATAAAAGAACGGTATCTAAACTACCCAAAACAATTTTCACGAAGCATATAAAGAAGAGAAATTTTTTAGTAATTTAAAAAGCACAATATTGGAGTATTTTTGCCAAAGAAAATAATTACTAAAAATTACGCATCAAAAATAGCTTCTTCCAAAACCCTAGAAAAGAAACTTAACTACTCATGAATCGAAGATCGGAGAATACTTGATTAATCATTGTATTAAAAATAATGAAATTCTGCTTACAACGATTTTTAGTCGCTAAAGGTATTCAGTCACAAGAGTGTTGCAATAGTTCAGTTGCGGAAGAGCTACTGCAGCTAAAACAGTGTACGATATTGTTCTTATGTGGTTGAATATAAGACTGCTACTGCGACTGTTTTGAACGGCTGATGTTCTTCGTATTCTTGGTGAGCAGCAGCAGGAAGAATTTTTCTAACCTCTCTTTTGTCGATTCTAAGCCTCTACTTTCTTCCCCAACGTATCCGTCTCTCTTCTATGACTCAGACCCTCTATATTTATACACAATAGCGTCAAGAATCTCGCTAAAATACCTTCCATATCTGATTATTCTTTTCTTCCAAGTCACGGTAATAATGTCATTTTCTTTCCTCTTACCGCGTCCCTGAGTTGTCAAATATCTTCCCAAATCTTCTAGCGAATCAAACAGTGGATATCTTTCCCTTATCTCTTCATGGCTTCCATTTATTCAACCAAAAACTTCCATGTAAAGAAAACCGATAATATTTTCACCTCCCTGTGAGATTTAATCCCTTTTTAAGCTCCTAGAACACGTCATTCAATATCTTGTATATGGTAAGAACATTATCATGTACCAAATCCCTTGAAAATCTCCCAAATTTTCCAAACTCGAACCGACAGAAACCCGCGGATATTTCTTCCCCTGTTTGATCCAATCCGACGTTGTATCCCAAGTTAACCGGTTCTGATGGACATACCAGTCCTGTTATGCCCAAAGGAAGATATCCAACGAGTTTCAGCGATTAAGTCTCATTAAAACTCAACCAACTGACGAATCCTAATTTTGTTCGTAAGCTGCTCCTTTTTCCCGCCAAATTTTCAAATTCAAAAGGTTGAAGATGACTTCCCCTTATCCAATTCTGGTGTCCCTTTAGCAATTTGGGGTACATTTAGCAATTCTTGGGGTGCGAATAGCAATTTGTGGGCTACAAGAAGTAACTTTTGGGCTGTAAATAGCAAAAACTCCTCTGGGTGTCTTTAACACATTTCTCCGGAGGTTCAAACACCACTTTTCAAATTCTTCCACCAACAGCAGCCGTCTCTTACCTCTCAGATCCACTTCTTTTCTTCAATTCTTTTCATCCGTAACGCTGCCATGCTTTTCAGACATAACTTGCATCACTAAAGCCGACATGCTTTTCAGAAAGAGATGAAGAAATAAAAGCAAATAATGAGAAATAATTCGCCTCCAACAGCAGTTGCACATGAAATGACACTTTAGCTCCTTTAAGCGACGTTTCTTCTTCTTTTGCTCCAAAGTACCTAAATCTCAAAATTAAACATAAGATACGTAATTTACAAGAAAACTTAGCAAAGAAAGCATAAACAATAGATAAATATCAAGGTGTTTTAGACACCTATCAGAAGTGCAGGAAAAAGAAAACCTCAAGAACAAAGACCCGCTGAAGTCAGTCGCGAATTGCAGAAAAGAGTCCTAGAAAACTATTGTAGTACAGTTTTCTTTTGCTTGCTATAGAACTTCTGCCACTACAGTTATTGTTTCAGCAACTATCTATTTTCAACAGTGGACCTTTTGCATTGTTTTTAATTGATTTATGATTTTTATTAATTAGCTGTGATTTCGTTTGATGGTGTATGCTTAAACTTAGAGCTTTTGATGCGCCATGCGTGCGGTTTATAAAATCTATCTTGGCAAAGAATAAGAGTCTACAAAAGAGCTAAAATTATTATGAATCATTATTTGAACCAATTGATTGTGATTAATGGTGGAATCCCGAGTCTCAGTGCTTTTATGATCTTGATAACAACTTCATCCTGAATTTTCTATTTTAATTTAAATATAAAACGAATCTTCACAAGTCTGAGTAAACGACATCTTATTTACCACTATCTAAAATTACATCAGTTCTGAGTGCACAACACAACTTGAAACCTCTTGTGATCAATCACACACAAAACGGAGTCTGTTAACAATGGATTGTCACAAGATGTCTTTAGATCCGCAAATGGTTCTAATGATCCCGTCGATACTTTGATCTAGTTTGAGTGACCCTTATGTCAGAAGAGAAGGCTCTCAAGAATAATCAAACTAGGTGCAATCAAAGTTTCAACAACCGTTAGTCAATCAAATCAAATCGAAAACTAAAATAACAATGCAATTATCTAGTTCCCACCAACGGTACTCGTAGAGCTTCTTGATCCCACAAAAGTCTTTAAACGAGCGGTCGTAAGAGATTTCGCCTAATTAGGGTACTTTCCTCTCCAGATAGATGGCTCCACCAGAAACAACACGAATGAAGTTTGCCTGGCTCTTAGGATAGTTTGCAAGAAATGCAAACTCAAGTATTTATAGACCAAGGTTGTTTGGACAACAAGGAAATTCCAAAACCGAAAATATTCTCAAGATATTCATTAAAGTACCTAATTTCGATTTTCCTATTTCCAATTAATGTTTTCCAATATTTCCGAAAACTCTCATAGAAAACTTCTATTAATAGTGTAGTACATTAACTAATAATATTTTCCATAGGATATGCTTTAATTGCTGGTAATTAAAACATATATTATAAAAATCATAATTAAATGCTTTTTAATATTACGGTCCTGGGATCACCTTGAGTATCAAGGAATATCTTTGAACAATTAATGATACGAGTATTGCATTACATGCATCGAATATTTTTGAGCTGCTTGCTTAAAAACGATGTTTACATACATCGTTTATAGACGATATTTTAGGGTATCGATCTTATAAATAATCCAATTATTTATTAAATACAAGCGCCATATGCTATTTTTTGAGTACTACTCGCGGCAAGTCCCATTTTCACGACTTGACTTATCACTTATGACCACCTGCTGCCTAGCTTGCGCATGACTGGTAGAAATATTTTTTTTACCTGTAGATTTAACATACAAGACTCATGACATATGTTAGTTGCTGAATAATCATTTCCACTATTCATGACCACTTCTCACATGTTATGGGGGTGGACCCACTCATTATCTACCTATTTTATGTTATGAAAACGCTAGTATTAAAAACTACATAAAATTGTTAGGAGAATTGTAAATAGGAAATATAAAAAGAATATTAAAAGATATCGAATTTATGAAATATTAAATTTTATAAAGAATGCTAGAGATATGTCCTCTTCCTTAAGATATGTTAGAGAGTTTATTAAAAAAATACAAGTATAAACAGAAGCATAGAGACTGTTTTTGAAGCCGACGGAGTACTTTCAAACATTGAAACTTCCTCCTAGCAAATTTCAGATAAGCCCAAGGAGATGAGACATAATATCTTGATCAACTTCACACCTCTCCTTTCCAAATTGGAAAACTCCCTTTTTCAGACATTTACTTGAATATTTGGATGTAAGCATAGTTTCAAAACCTTTTTAACCCATCTTAGCACAGCTACAGCACTCATAACGAGTCCGGAAGCAGTGAAAATAGAGGATTTTATTTTATGTGCATGATAATAAGAGATCAGACAGGTCTCAATTGTTTGAGTTCAGAAATCAGAACCAATCATAACCAATAAGTAGGAAATTTTTCCTTTCCTTGAATGAGTCTGGAAATTCTCCATCAGGCACAACACAGCCTTGAGTTGGGAGTTCTCATAAAAAGTTGCTTAAGCCAGAAAGACAGTTACAGAAGATTAGTACTGGTCCCCTGTTAATCCAAGTCAGCAACATTCCATCGACACGAAAATCATGCCTTAAAGTACATCGATGATGTATATCTATGCGTAAATCAGCTGAGTTTCATAAACTTTCATAAACAGTGGAGGAAATCTATACTGTACTCATTTGATATTCTACCAGAGCTATGTTTAGCAGCAGTACAAACTACAATGAATAAATGAAAAAAATTCTCCATGGGACATTTCGTATTATATATACCAGTACTAAACAAAAGGAAGATCGACGGTTATCCTCTATCATTTGAATTACCTATATACGACCATAGAAGAGCAACAGCCACTGTTATAAATCCTCATACTGATGATCTGTCTCGTCAAAGATCTCCTCCTGAACAGGTACATAAAACAAACTCGAAGTGAACAAATATTCTCCAGGAGACGAAACGAAAAACCAAAGAGTGGATGAAGTATGACAATAAATTTAGTTACATACCTGTAACAGCTCTTCAATGACGTCTTCCATCGATATAATCCCTACTGCTTCTTCTTCATCAGCAAGTGTTGGAAGTGAATTGTCATCAATATCCAAAACGTCAGTATCCCATTTCTTGGTCTTCGCCTTTTGAGTTTCCATACTTGAAGTATTAGCATTTGACTGAAAGCTATTCAATTTCTTGAACGATTTGCTTTTCAGAGTTTTCTCTTGAGGCTTCTTTTCAGTATCAATATCTACCCTGACCTCTCTCAAGGTATTATCTGCACATCACAAATGGCAAACAAACCATTCCATAATGTAAAGATATATTGTCAACATTAAAATAATAATAATACAATAAAGATTAGTCTGATTTGGTTGATTCGTATGAGGATTCTATTAAGTTCAAGGTTTAGCTTACCAACAGCTGAAAGTTCTGTTTCTGCCTGCTTGATGTGCATGTCTCGGCGCCTGATGACAACAGCCATGTGGCTGTGACCTTTCTGAAATTCGTTCAAGATATCATATAGTGGCAAGGTCTCTGGAACCCTACAATCAAACATGTCCAGAAACACAAGTGTTTAGCTTTAAGATGCATATGAATAAGATGACGCGATGTGACAAAATTTATAAGATGTGCACACATATGTATACACCCTGAAATGTCAGAATCTGATCCAACTTGAGCTTTTCTAGGCTAAAGACAAAGAAGATGAAAAGACTCAAAATGATAGCCAAAGACCTTGCCAACTACAAGTAAAAGTTTGTTTTCCTTCTGAAAGGGCCCGTTTGTTAAAGTAGAATGCCATAAAAAGAGAAGTAACTGTGTAGCAGTTCCCTTCCTACAGATATGAGGCTACGGGCCATACGGTTGTTTAAAACAGAACAATATTTATATTGAGCTACATGCCATATGCTCCTTAGAAACAGAACAATGTTTAGTGTCAATAGAATATAGGCTCCTGTTATCATCGCTAATAGCCTAATATCCTCCAATATTTCCTCAGGTCCTCCAAAATCTGTCATAGAATTCCTTATAGAAGAGAACCACCAAACTTTTTTATAAGCTATCAAAGTATAGTGTTGTAACTCGTAAAGAATTGTTAGGTCAAATTTCCAAGAATGAACAAGGGTAGATAAAATACCTAAAGGGTTATAGTGAACAAGGTGCAGATTACTACAAAATCCGTGATATTTGACAGACATTAAAGTAACTAAAGCCTAAGATAGTTATGTACCAGATAACAAGTTAAGGAGTTTGACTTTAACCACATGACACTAACTTAGATTAGTTAAATAAAAAATAACATACCTTGGAATCTTTCGAATAGTCACGCTTTTAACAGGTAACTCATCATTTGGGTGAACGGTTAGCAAATTTTTAACCTACAATTACAAATGGAACACTTGAGATATGCATGGCAACAAAAGGATTCCCTTGGAGATATCTGTGGGGCATTATCATATATGATATATAACATATAACTACACACAAGTATTCAGGAAATGTTCAAGAGCATATGTGATGCATATTCGCATGTCACACGATAAATAATTTCTAAACTCAAATTTTAGCAAGAAGATATAATCTTATGTTACTTTTTCGGTAGTTGCAGACGTGAAACCGGTGCACAGGCATATTTTCAATGCATGTAGCGTTTAGGAAATGAGATAAATTGATTAAAATGTAATACTTGCTGCTAAAGTTACCGAAAGAACACTACAAAGTTGGAGAGATTACCAGAATAAGTCCAATTATGTTTGTAGGCTGCTCATAAAAAACTGGCAATCTGCTATGCCCTTTCTCCAGAATTAGATTCATCAACTCCCTGAACAATTTCACGTGTATAGTGCTTAGTATCACAAAGTATCCCACGTGACAAAATTAAATTCCTTTAGCACAGATGCATAATTGCTCACCTATCAAGCTTTGCATTAATATCAATTGAAAATGTCTCAGCTATAGGAGTCATAGCATCTCCTGCTGTTTTCGTAGTAAGCTCAAGTGCTCCTGCTATGATGGTTGTTTCATCATGAGTCAATTCTCCCCCTTTCCCAGCCTGGGTACAGGTAAGAAAAGAGTAAACATTTATCCTTTAACTGAAGTGAATTGTAAATACAGAATCTTATCAAAGTGACATGATATATCTCAAACAAGAGAGTAACAGAACAGCTTTACCAAATACAAAAACAGAAGCTGCACAAGATCTATCAAAAGCAAGTATTGACAATAAAGCTTTGACAAAACATTAAAAGCTGACAAATTTGATAATTGCTGAAACAAACACCCCTTATGTACCACAAAGATATTGTAACCCAGATAACTTGTTTAGATGTAACAATAACAAGCCTGGGTTGGAACCCACGCTTTTCCTTCTTCATACTCCTTTGTACAAGATATAGAGGACAAGATTCATAATGGTAAACATGGATGCAGAATAACCAAGTTTTTTCCATTTAAAGGTTAACTATTGCAATGCAGATTAAGTGGTACGCCGAGAAAGCTCACCTCATTACCATGCATATCAACAAGCGTTTTCAGCTCAGCTCTACGGAAAAGAGCAACGTGTCGGTTTCCCAGCAAATAATCAAGTAGCTGATCGAGACAAAAATATAAATTGTCAGTACGTTGCAGATGAGACTCACTAAAAAAAATCGTTTACTCTGTCGGTAAGGTTTTACTACTTATTAAAGGATCACAGACCAATCCACATATGGAACTTTTTTTAAAGGCTAGTCTATTGTAAGGGTGAACTCGATGCAGAGGACAGTTTAAATTCTTCAATTTCTTGTGAACTACAACTTGAAATAACTAAAGATCCAATGCCAATTCTCACAATTAATCGTAAAAATCCTCTCTTTTCTTCATAGAAAATAAGTATCATTACTCTTGACTGATGAAATTCTTGGTGGTTAGCCTTTCTACTTGTTATAGGCATTGGCATATCCAAATACAAAATATACATATTAGAACTCAAAATATCTAACTGAAACATACTAACAGTACCTTGCTTATTGGAAATGCAACCGGATAGCAAACAAAGACAAGCACACGCACAAAAGGTGACACCTTGGCCCCAATTGCCAAACCATATCTGGAGCAGATGGATTGGGGTATTATCTGTTGCAAAAGAACAAAGTTTAAAATCAACATATTGAGCTGTAGTCTTACCTTAGGTGGTTGTCTATCACATCAAATACATTAAGAAAGAGCCTTCTTTCAGTAAGACATAATGTTAACTCACCTCTCCAACCAAGAGGATCAATGTTACTGAGATCAATATGGCACCCCAAGTGGTAACCAAACCATCAAGAAAAATAGGGAGCGCCTACCAAAAAAGATAAAAAAATCAGTTAACACGCAGAGAGTTCTGAACATGCATGCCAGGAGATAAAGTTATCCTCGTCTGATATAAGTATTCTTACCTCCATTGCAGCAGCATTGCAAATAAGAAGGGTGCACAGCAGTAAATGTTGTTTCTTCACGACGGGCAATATCCTTGCTGTTGGTAACAGTAAAAAAGAGAGTAAATTATGATAAAACTAGAAGGCTCCTAACCAGAATAAAGATAAACAACATGTCAATATATATTTTCTTAATTTAAACTAAGTTTATTATAATGATCTTTATCATTCAAAAGCAAATTAAGCTTCAGACAATCAAAGACTTGTATCAGTGGTGGAACCACAACCACCAATTACGATGGCTTTTACCCCAATTTAGACCTATAAACACCAAATCAAACTTACTTAGAGACAGCCTCATAGATTTCAGTTTTAAACAGGAGGACAAACAAGAGAACTCAAAATCAACAAAAATTAGGTCATCATTGTGTCTTAGCTGTTAGGTCATCACAATTATTATTTTCCCCTGCTCTATTTCAAAACCTAATTAACTCCAGCAAACAAAAACCAGAAAGCAAGGGGAAAAAAAAATCATGTACAGAAGAAAAGAATTACCAGCGTGTTTACGATCCTGGGGAGTACCAGATTTGGCAAGAACTTCAAGATCAACAACGCTCATGGACATGAGCCCTAATGTTAATCCAGACATCAATCCAGCAAACAAAACCAGCAAAACAATAACCCCGATGTACACGAAAAATCCAGTTTCACAACAATGGTGCTCAACCGCCATTCAACAATTTCTTCTTCTCCTCTTCTTCTTCTTCTTCTTCACTGATTACTCAAACCTAAAAAATTGATCTTATAAAGAAAAACACAACTCAAAATAATCCATTATTCTCAGATGTTTTTAAAGGAGACAAAGATACGATTCGATTTTTTTGGGTGTAGAATGACTTCCCGGAAGGTTCCCGCTAACCCTTGTCGGAGATTGTTTTGTTTTTGTTTATATGGAAACTCTACAGAGATGAAAAGGAAAGGAATCTGCTATGACACTACTACAGGTAGAAAGTGGAAAGATAGAAACAAAGCGAGAAATCAGTTATTAGTTCGAAGTTTGAGTTTGTAATTATGATAGAATTTGTGGGTTTATTTAGAACGCCTGATTGGGGATATTGAAACTAATTGGGGGATATAGAAAAATGACAAAAACTGGATCCAAATATCAAATCAGGGTCACCCCTTATCTAAGTATTTTATATAATTCCTAATCTACCCTCACTAATCAGGTTTAGTGGTTAATAATAATTAGTAAAAATCTTAAGTATTTGTAAAATGATTAGTGTGTATTTTTATTTGAATTTGGGTGAGTGAGGTGAGAGTAGGAGGAGGGAAAAAATATTTGGGAGGGAACTTTTTTTTGGTGAAAATGGAGGATGATTGTGAAAAGAGAATTGCTGCTGCTGAATCTTTAGCTCAACTACAACAAGGAGCATATCTTGAATCTTCAGCTAATGACAACAACTCATAATTACAACTCTTTGTTGAGCCAACACCATTGAATGATGATTTTTACGAGCAAGGAGAGTTTTTTGAAGAACCTACCAAGAAAGTAAACTTGCACAACATACAAGCATCCCCAACACACAGGTAAAGCTGCAAAGAGGTTGAAAATTTGATTTTTTTTCTTTGAACCCACCATTTTTTCAGCTGAAAAAGCTCGGTGCCGGCATAGTAGTGGTATGAATACAATGCCGGAAGTCTCTATACCGGCATAGTATTCATACTACGACCATGCCGGCAGCCCGATATCCCTCATTTTGAAACCAAAACCAGCATAGTATTCAACCAAAAAACTATGCCAGTACAAAAGTTACTTTTTACCTGCCAAGGAATATGCTACGGAATATGCTACCGGCATGGTTAAATTCAAAGGTTACCATGCCGGTACTGCATGAAAAACATACAGGAAGCAAAGCCTTCCAAAGCTAAATACCGGCATGGACAAATTAATTAACTACCACGCCGGAACTGTCTACCGGCGTGGAACCATAGATAAAAATCATGCCGGCACCGCCAACGGCATTGTTCGATTATAACTTTACCATGCCGGTACCTACAAAACAAACATACAGGAAGGAGTGTTTTCCAAAGCTAAATTCCGACATGGTATATTAATTATAGGTTACGCCGAAAACAGGTACCGGCGTGGAACCATAGATAACGAGAATGCCGGCACCTTTGTTTCCGGCGTTGATTTTAAATGAAATATATATGCCGGAAAAGGTTTCAAATTTGGTCTTCAGTTTCGATTCAGTTTGACCATGCCGGAACTTTGGTCGAGCATGCCGGAACTATCTTCCGGCATAGTGTTTTAATTTCTTTTGGAACTAATTTATTTTCTTTTCATTCGATCCTTAGGTGGTGACATATATTGATCCAATAAATGCAAATCCGCTTGGTCGGGATACGTCGGAATACTATAAAATGCCTCCGGTATGTTACCAAAGAATACTTTTCACCTAGTATCTTGAACTTTACTAATGGATTGCTTGTAATGAACCTTTTAATCTCCCATTGTTGTCCTTATGTAGGGAATAAAATATCCAAAGGAAGCAATCGCTTGGGATAAAGAGACGGCTCTTAAGAACATGTGTGTGTTGGTGAGGAATACCCAAGGTTCAAAGACTCGTTTTGAGATGGTTTGCGAGAGAAGTGGGGTATGCAAGGAGAAGAATAGCCACAAGAGAAAGGGTTATGTTTATCCAAAGAAGACCAATAGGGTATACAAGACTCGTACGAGGAAGGATAATTGCCCCTTTAAGCTTGTATTCCATCTAAATGACATGAACAAGGAATGGGATTGTGCAGTTTGGTTCAGCTGTCATAACCACCGGGATCCGAAAGATTTTGTTGGTCACTCCCTAGTTGCGAAGCTAAAACCTCATGAATTGGAGGATGTAAAGAGAATGACCAAAGCACTTATCAAACCGAGACAAATTCTCAGAGGCTTCAAGGAAAAGGATAAGACCAACGTGTCTTCTCTAAGTACAATTTATAGCGCACAAGCAACTATTATAAGGGTGGAATGGGAAGGGAGGACCGTTATGCAAGAATTTGAGAAGATAGTTTGGGATCACAACTACACGCGTATCATTAAAAGAGGGCCGGACAATAAGCCCCTTCAAATATTCATTTCGCATCCTTTGCTTTCACAATTGGCTAATACATGTTGTGGTATTCTTTTGATGGATTGCACCTACAAGACAAACAAATACAATATGCCGTTGTTCAACATCGTGGGGCTAACATCGGACAAGGTATCATTCATATTGGCTTGGTGTTTAATGGAAAACGAGAGGGACTATAATTATCATTGGGCATTACGACAATTGAAATTATTCTTCCGGGAAAATCAACTTCCGAGGGTTATCATAACCGATCAAGATGACGCATTAATGAAAGCAATATCCGACGTCTTCCCGGACGCACAAAATTTCCTATGTACATATCATATACGTCAAAATATCATAAAAACTTGCAATGCCTTGTTTGAACCCACTAAGGCGGATATTAAGAAGAGAATGATTGTTCAACTAGAGGAAGATGTTCGCAAGAACAAACTATCACCCGAAGAAGAAGATGATGACAGAGGCAAGATAAAAGAGCGAGTGGACAAAGAACATGCGTAAAATCATAAAAAGTGGTTGGAATTTCTAAGAGATTGGAAGAAAGTTTATTGGTCTCTTACCGAGGATATGTACGAAAAGAGGTTGGACAAGTTTATTGCCGATTGGAATGAGGTTTATCCGAATGCCGTCTGGTATTGTCGGACTCAATGGTTGGATAAGTTCAACGAAAAATTTGTGCTTGCATTGACAAACCGGTATAGACACTACAAGAATGAAGCAACTAGTGTAGCGGAGTCCGCTCATGGGAGATTTAAAGATCTCATCCAGTCCGGCCAAGGAAACGTGGTTACGGTCACCGAGGCAATGGAGCAATACTTTAAGAGTGATATCGATAGGATCAAAAAGGCCTTTGAGAAAAGCTCAATGGAAAGGATGACTTCATATTTACAATATGGTAAGTTGCTCCAAGGAATAGAGTTCAACGTCTCTCATTGGGCAATAAAACATATGATGAGAGAAATGCAAAAGGAGATAAACTACGCAAACCGGGTGATGTGTGTATTTTTCCCGACATGTCTTCATTGTGGCTTCCGTGTCGTCATATGCTTGTGAAGTATGAAGAAGTGATACCTATTGAGGTTATTGATCCGTTTTGGAAGCAACTATCTTTCACACCCCCCCCCCCGGAAGATCCCAGACAATCACCATGGGATACGAACGAAGCAAAGGAATTCTTCGAAGCTTAATCACGTGGTAACTCGGTTAGCCGGCAAGTCTTGTTGAGCCAACTAAGGCTAATTACACAGCCATGGATAACACAAAGTGAAGAGCCAGCAAAGGGAGATCCTCCCGGTAGACCACAAACTAAAACGGCAAGGAGAAAACAAAGGAAAGAATTGAAAGAAATGACTCAACGTGAAGAAGAACTCGCGGCAAGTAAGAAACGAGATCCAACCGGATGTGAGATTTCGGAAGCAAGGTTCGCGGAAGCGCCGGTTGCAAACAAAAGGGGTAGGCCGAGAAAGGAACCGCTATCAAGTCAACAACAAACGACGGATTCCGTATCCACACCAAAAGCCGATGGATCGGAGGTTCCAAAGAAAAGGGGTAGGCCGCCAAAGGTACCAACATCAAGCTACCAAGAACAACAAGGTGAGCATTCCGAAGCCACACCCATAGT
>JAJJMB010007130.1:1540140-1699023 GCA_023531105.1 Papaver atlanticum
ACCAAGAACAACAAGGTGAGCATTCCGAAGCCACACCCATAGTCGATCTAGCGGAGGTTCCAAGGAAAAGGGATATGCCGCGAAAGGTACCAACATCAAGTGACAAAGAACAACAAGGTAATGAGGCTGCGGTGCCAAACAAAAAGGGAATGCCAAATAAGGAACCAACATCAAGTCAACTACATGAAGGTGAAAATTCCCAAGCCACACCAAAAATAAGTGATAACAAAGATAAGGGACCCATATCTAGTCAACAACAACACGATGGTGACAACTCCGTAGGCACCATCGAAGTTGATGTTTTTTCGGTTCAAAAGCGAAGGGGTAGGCCAAGGAAGTACGGACTACCATCACATATTGAAGACACTGGAAGTGTAGAGATTGCATAGGATGGATTGGATATAATTAAGCTACAAAAGGGTAATATGAAGATGTATAAGGATCGCAAAACAGGTAGGACCATCCAGAGAAATTAGTAAATGTGCCGGCATTGAAAGTAATATAAAAACAGTGCCGGTACTCTGAAAAAAATATTTTGCACCTGGAAATTACAGACTACCGGCATGGTATCCAGAAAAACCTTTAATGCCGAAATTCTGTAAATTTGATGTTTTTGGAAAATTCAGGGTGCCGGCATTGATTTTACTCTTTTCTACCATGCCGGTACTTAAGAAAAATTTAGAAATTTATGTGATCTTGGCACATTGAAACTCTGTAAAAGAGGTAACTTGACACCGGTTTATCAACATAATAAATCAAATAACAACACTAGATTGTATAAAAAAACAAACTCCAAAGTTAAGAGGTTCCAAACCGAAAACAAATCAAACATAAACCAAATTAAGCAAAGAGTTTAGCAAGACACACAAACAAACACATTGTTCAAGACACACAAACAAACATAAACCAACACTAGATTGTTCAAGACCAAACCAATAATATAGAAGAAACACACGATCACAAGGTAATTGCTTATATACAAGTTGTCGCATCACACGTCGAGGATCAACCATAACGTATCCCTTTGGGTGGAACAACGGTCCATTGTAGAATGCAACGTTATTAAACCTCACAATTTGGTGGTTCTCTCTAATCTCCTTGTAAGGGTCGAACACAACGTCTTTGGTAGTCATCGCGTCCAGAGCCAATCTCATATCTATCAGTCGACGATTGTTACCGGGCTTCGGAATATTGTTAAACTGGTATCTCTTAGCTCTAGCCGCCTCGGGTTCGGGAAGGTATATTATCTTCAAGAAGGGGTAGTCCTTGAACAATGTTGGGAAGTGTTCATTAGCCCACACCTATACCAATGTGTGGGAAAATACATATAAGAAGCAGTAAATTTTGTTTCTAAGTTCATAATAAGGGTACATGTGAACAATATACATAAGAACATAAGTTTAAAAACAAAATTACCTGGAGCAGAGTGAAATTCCCAACAAATTGGTTTGTAACAGCCTTAGAGGCCCTTCTCATCTCCGCCATCAAATGTGCCATTACCACGGTGCCCCAAGAATAGTGATAGACATCTTCCAACGGATCCAAGTATTGAAGGAGGCTTGCACTAACCCTGTTGCCACTAGTGTCATGGAATACCTTAGTGCCAAAGATGAATAACAGGTACGCAGCGGCTGTATAACGAATTTGGGCAGGGTCCCATCCATCCTTCAAACTTCTTTCCTTTGTGTTTTCAAAGGTCTTCTTAAGCAGCGTCAGCTTGATTGTCTTTATCCTACTATTCTTAGATACATAGAAGCTTTCCACAGAAATTTTGTAGTCCCAACCAAACAGCTTGTTAGTCAGAGCGTGCAACTTCGACCATTCTAGGTCCGGATACTTATCTCCTTCTACAATTGATTTGCCAATAACATTCAAGCCTAGAATGTTCTGAGCATCATCAGGGATCAAGGTCATCTCCCCAAATGGGAAGTGCATGGTATCAGTTTCACCATGATACCTTTCGACGAAGCAATTGACTGTCACAGAATCACAATTCACATAATTTTCAACCAAAGCATATAGATCAGAATCTCTTACTAATGTTTGGACCTCTTCACATTCCTTAGACAAATCCCAACGAGACGTGGCTTGGTTCGGCAAACACGCACAACCTTCTCATGATCCTACAATTAGGAGATAGTACGATTAAAATATTTTACATAAATACACAAGAATACATATGCACACAATAAAAAAATTCTTACATAGGTTTGATAGATAGTACGAGCCCACGTATCCTTATAGCCAAATAGAATTATCGGATCGTCAGCTTCACCCCAAATTCTACCACGAGCAAGGTCAGGTATCATGTCATCAACATGAGGAAGGTGGGAACCTTTTACTTTTACTTTTCCCTTGCCTTTGCCTTTGCGTTGTGTCAGTTGTTGACTTGGCCCCCCAACTTCCTCTACAACTTCGCTTTGGCTTGCTAATTGACTTGGATGAACCTCATTATCTTCCTCCTCACTTTCCTCTTCATCTTGCTCATCGTGCTCAACTGTTCCAGTAGGTTCACGGATTACAAGTCGACTACGGTCACCACCAATCTCCCAAATTACCCCCCTTGTATCAGCCCCCAAACTCTTTTTGCGACCTTGATCTTTCCCTCGAGGAGGCAGAGACTGAGGAGTATCAAGACCGTCCTTCCTTCTTCTCTTAATGACAGCATCTTTAGTTTTTCCTTTGTTAGCTTCCTTGGCTCTAGCCCTATATCAAAAGACACACGAAATGAATATAAGACAACTCACTTTCAGTCTAAATACCGGCACAGATTCAAGAAATACCCACCATGCCGGGACCAAAAACGGCATAGTAATTTGGAAAAAACAGCATGCCGGTACACCTTTCCGGCATTGAACAACAACTATCGACAATGCCGGTATTTCCTAAACTGTTCCTGGATACCAAAAGATAACTACCGGCACACCCGAAAAAATCCAACTCCATGCCGTTACCAGGTACCGGCACACAATGCAACCTAAAATCAATGTCGGTACTTATAATAATATCTAGGGGTTTCCTGGATACCAAAAGATCACTACCGGCATACGCGAATAAATGTAAAGCAATGCCGTAACAAACTACCGGCATAGTGTTCAACCTAATTTCAATGCCGGTACAGAACATTTAGTTTCAGGTGAATCTGGGTTTGAAAACGGCATTTTATTCATACTAAAATCAATGTCGTAACTAAATACCGGCACTGCCTTCATTCTAAATTGAATGACGTAACCCATAACCGGCACTGTATTCATACTAAAATCAATGTTGGTACTCACTGAAACTCAACTGTTTGAGTTAGGGTTCGCGATTCTAACGATTCTAACCGAAACCCACTGCTATAAATCGATTCAAACACTTATAAAATAGTTCAAAATCAATTACCTTCTCACGGAAGCCATTAAATCACCAATTTGATCGTCCGAAGCCTCTTATTCTTCTTCTTCTTGCTCTTGAGCAATCAAATCAAGCCTTTGTTCTAATTTTTGTTAAGCAATCGATTTTGACTTCGATTGGGCATTTGATTTCTTTCTTGGAGGCATGGTTATGATTCGGGTAGGTTAATCGACGAAGAATTTTTTGAATCGACGATTAATCGTCGACGAAGAACGATGAAGAAGAAGATGGAAGAATTTTTTATTTTTTTTCAAAACCTAACCCTAGTGCCGGAACAGATGTGGGAGAATGGGGGATATAGGAATTTGGTTTTTAGATTTTAAGTTTTAGTGGAAAGGGTAGTATAGTCTTTTCATAATGTTTTTTAATTAACCAAAGGGTATTTTAGTATTTTCATACCCAAAAATCACCCCTTAGCAGACACTATGGGTTGGAGGAAGTAATTTATATCCCCCAATTAGTTTCAATATCCCCAATCGCGCGTTCTTTATTTATTTATTTCATAATGATGCTGAAATTATGAGGTCATGATTGCATAACAAAAACGATTTTGTAACCTTTTTTTTTTTTTTTTTTTTTTTTTTTTATATGCCCTTCTTTGATGTTCGCGGGTGCATGTTGTAGGTGTATAGGCACCAAGATGGTTCGATATTGGAAAATCTTGTAACATTTTGCGGTTTTATTGTTGCTTTTTTGACTCATGTAACTTGAAACTTTTTTTTTTAGGCTTCATAATTTTTTTACGGAAAGAGTTATTGATTTGAGACTCCTTCCTGTCTCTATTCGAATGAGTCACGTTTGGTGTTGCACATTTAAGAGAACATCCACCTGTTTCTGGCAACATGGTTGCGTATCTTATATTCCTGCGCATATCTTATGTTCCTTGGCACATGGCCTAGCTACTCTGATAGCTAGTTATTAGTTATTAGTCTCTTTGAGAGTATAAGGTTTAGGCCTTAGGGGATTATTGCTTCGAATTTCTAATTAGTACTGAATCTTGATTACTTTTTTTTTTCTTTCATAAAATTAGAGTTTCATTGATAGAACCGATTTAACATCGGAAACATTACAGAGATAACAGATTATAATACAGACATCAAACTTCTTACTATTCCCCCAATTCTTGACCAAGTTTTCAACGGAATCATCCATTCCAACCATACTCAAAGACCATGGTGACGGTAACAATAGCAAATCAATGCTAAAAGGCCAAATATGTTTTAACCAAAACAATTTTGTACCACTACACATTTGTAGGAGTGGGATCTTTGAATGATCCAGCCAGGGATTTTCAAAAAATCCAGGTTTTTTAATATCTCGTAAAGAGAAGTAACAGTAACAAGGGTAACAACGGTCTTCTATGTAACAACAGTAACAAGAGCAGTAGTATCGGTCTTCTGAATATTGGTGAAACTGTCGAAGTCTTGGTGAATTGGTTTGAATCGACAAGGGAGTTCTGGTTAATCGGAGTGATCTTGTTGATGAATTCAATGATGGGGTTGTCGATGATGTTGTTGATGAAGTTGAAGATCTTGTTGCTGGTTTTGTTTTTGTTGGTGTTGAAGTTGCTTCCGTCAGAAACGATTTTATTCTTCTTGTAAGGAACGGAAACCTATCCTTGATTGAAACCTCCATTACCACAAACAATAACTTACCGGTATAGATTACAATAAAGAAATCAGAACAAAAAATCAAACTGAAACCCTAGGTCTACAACAGAAGGAAAAAAACTGAAAAAACTGGAATCAAAGTGCAAACAATCTAAACCTATAACAAGGATAGACAGAAAAGCAAGAATTAGAGATGTTGAGGAGGCTGAGCAGATTGAATCAGGCGGCGGTGGTAGTTTTCGTTTCTCTGGAGGTTTCTTATAGGAGAGAGGTTTCTTGGAGGAGAGAGATTGTAATTTCAACAATCTTTTGATTTCTGAATCTTGATTACCTAACCATTTTGTTACTGGATTAATTTGCTCGGTCTTGCTCGGTCTTTGCTTACTGCTTAGAGCAAGGGCTATGGGATGAGAGTTCACATTCAAATGAATTAGTTTGATCAAATTCGATCAAATTAGGTGCTTTTTTTGGGATGAGAATACTCACCCATTCAACCAAACTCCTTCACACACTCATTCAATTGAAGGAGTCTCCAACAGTCGAGACTAAGAGGCTGACCTTCAACGGCTTGAGAAAAAACTCTTTGAGCAGCAGATGTTCAGTCTCCGAGATTTTTTTTTCGATTTTTTATTTGTTTTAAACTCTTATTTCGCATGTCCCACGGTAATTTTATTATAAAGAACAAAATAAAACATAAACTTGGGAGGCGCATGTTCAACCTCATCGGGAGAATTTTTTTTCTCCAAGCGGCTGATTTTATTCCCCTAATGTGCTCACCCCTGTCAGAAATTCACTTTTCAAGCTATTCCCCCACTCGATTTGACAGTGCTTACATGATTCAGATTGAAAATTTGTACTATTCGGCCAATAATAAGAGCTTGTCTCTCCGTTTTACACTCTAATAGTGAATCACTTTGTTCAAAATATAATGAATTTACCCCATCTAAATGCTAAATAAATTAAATTAACAGTGAGTAGCTATCATTTAGTTAATTGTTCAACATGGATTGAATATTTGGATTAGAGCATTGCTTTCTATGAATATGTTGGTGTTTTTCCAATATTTCAACAGTTTTCTTGTATCAACAACAAGGTTGTTAAATCATGAACAGAATCGTGAATCGTTTTTTCATTTTTAAGAATCGAATCGTTAATCGAAGTTTCATGGGTGATTATTAAATCGCCACCTTTACATTATAAATCAAAAATAGGAATGTATATTATATATAAATAAAGTTGAATGCATATGCAATATTCAATGAAATACAGTGGAAATGTGAATTTATATAATGAGAAAACCTTATAAATATATTATAAGTTGGTTATGTAATAAAAAAACAAGCCATAGAACAGTGGTTGAAGCTAGGCATACATAGACGAGATGGCGGGAGTTCGAATCTTCTTGGGCGTTTAATTTTCCAGTCTTTCTACATGTAAGAAATTTGACCGGTCAAACTTATCTTAAGTCAAGAATCGCTTAAGCTTAATAAAATGAAATCTTTACGATTCCTAGGAAGATGCGATTTAAGTTACAATTTGAAGCGAAACTGAAATTTCTGAAGCGAATCGCACAATTCACGATTAGCTTGGTGTGTTTTTAATTAGCTTGAGATTTCTCAATGTATTTTTTACAAGCTAAACATCATATTAGCATATTGATCATGTAAAAACTGCAAGCCATTTATTAATTGTAAACAAAAATTTGGTGAATTCTATGGAAGACGAAACGACAAAAGGAAGAATTATCAATGCGAGGGAAATATATAGAGATAATTGTCAGTAGTTATCAACTGCAAATGAAAGTGTTGTGACTTTTTCTAACGGATTCAAATTTTGAACCAAAGGGTGTGAATTATACGAGCAGTTGCATTTATTTAAAGAGTTACAACTGTTTGTAACCTTTCAAACTCTATAAATACTACCGATTTGGACTATATCGGACCGTGAAAAATGTTGATATCTTTCTTTATATTGGCGAGTCTGTGTGTTTCATCTCAGGCCAATGACGCATCTTTGAGCAGGCACCATGCGAAACGCGTGGGGGTTACAATCGTCCTCTATAACCTAGGTTCCTCATAGAACTGCATCCTAGGTTATGACTTTGAAGACTTCACTTAGGGATTCATGAAGCGCGGTCAGACTATCTTTTTACCTGATAGTTATTGTATCCTAGATAGATAGAAATCACAAAGTTTTTTTCGTATCAAACTTTGTGATTCCTCACAACAGATACTTATGCTCTTTTTTGATTTGTTTGAATTGTTCTTAAGAGGTGGTTAGTGATCCAGGCTTCTCTGCTAACAGAGTGTAAGGTTTCAGATCCGTGTTTGCTGGACTTTGTTTACTGCAAACAGATTTCCAAACCTAGATTGAAACACATTAAAAGGGAAATCAAATAGGCTTGTCTGTTAGAGGCATATGGGTACCAAAAGTCTTCATTTAGGTTGACGAAACCCTTAGGTTGTAAAGGACATGAGCTAAGGGAATCAAGTTCGTAGAATCTTACGAGGTTCAAGAGATGTAAGGAACACGACGACTATGGATGAATTACTTGGAGGGTTCATTCGGTATCAACTACATTCGAGTCCTAAGTATGATAGTAGGCTAGTGTATGTAATGGTTTGATACAATATGGTGTTCAAAGCTGGATGAGGTCCTCGGGTTTTCTCAGGTGTAGCTTTCCTCGTTAACAAAACTTCTAGTGCCTTGTGTTTTTCCTTTTCCCCATTATATTATTTAATTTTATATTAGAAATAATACAAGTAGTACATAATCAATCTAGATAGTTTATGTCATTATTATTTGAGATAAAAAAAAGACAAGACTTGTTCTTGTTGAATTCATATCTTGAAAGATAACTTGCAAGTTCCATTCTTGTTAGAATTCGGATACAACTAGATTGATCCTGGATATTGTTTTGAGATCATCCAAGAAATCTTCTACATACATGGAACTTTGGTTCATACATATTGATTGTGGAAGAGAAAGAGAAAAACTCTATATACAATCTTCTTCAAGGGTCTTTGCTTTGACCTACTTGTGATTGTATTAGATCTTGCCCATACAGGTTGTCGAACGAATTTTTTTGGTGGTGTACTTGGTACCCTCTCCTTATCATGTCTGTTATATCTGATTTTTCAAATAAGGTTGCTAGTTCAGGACTATTTGTATCTAAATTTTGGTTCTAGGGTAAACAATGTACTGTCGAAATACTTTCTTTAGGTTCGAAAATCAAAATCGTATAAGAGGAGCCTAAACCAAGAAATTCAAAATCGTATAAGAGTGTTAGTGCGCCACATATTAATGCAAACCACTGACCAGTACTCCATGAAAATCCCCCCATCTGACATGTTTTGGTATTTCATAGTGGAGTCATGGACTACATCTTATTTTGGCTAAGCCATAATCATGATATGCTTCGACCAAGTGTTCAACTCTGGAAAAGCTGATCGGCATAAAGTCAAAATGTAACGATATTGAGTCTTTGAATGACTCATATCTGAGTAAGTCTAGAATGGACCATATTGTCATGGCTTAAGCATTAAGCCATAATGATAATATCACGGGCATTCAAGCAACTTGATGCTCAAAGATGACATAAATAACCAATAACGATGTTTTGTTTGATATCAGCTAAGAAAGTTTTTCGTAAAGTATTTATGACTCATGGCTCAAGAAGATAACTCATACTCGAAGAACGCATGAGCAAAGAGGTGATAAGCTAACATAGAGTGTTGCTAGTGATGGGCTAGGGTCACGGCATGACCGTGGCATACCCTGGAGCCAGGGAAAGCATCAGGGCCCTGGTAGAGTTGGCACTGGCACATGTGCCAATGCCATGGAAGAGTTGACGTTGGCATGTGTCAACGTCGTGGTATGGCTAGCCATGGTCGTGGCGTTGTTGGGTTTGACTGTGGCATACATGTATAATAAGTTTGTGGATGGGCATTGCTCAGCACCATGTAAAACCTATAACAACAATATTGGTGTTCCTACATGGACTCCCTCACTTACTTTAACAAGTAAGCAAGTAAACTACCTGGTAGTATTTTCCCAGTGCAAGGAATTTGGCATGGCCATGGAATTGCACTGACACATGTGTCAGTATCGTGGTAGTTGGCGTTGCCATGTGCCAACGCGGTGGTATGGCATGGCCTGGTCATATAGGCATGAGTGCTCGTGGAGTAGCACATATGCCATTTTTGTGGTAATTGGCATTGGCACATGGTGGGGCATGGTCTAGCGATTGAGGCATGGTATGGCCGTGGAGCATGTGTACTTCGACCATTCTCATTACGGCACACCTCTTGGTACTGGCATAGGCTGGTACTGTGAATCATTCATGTGGCGCTGGGAATGCTTCAGTGTCGTGATGCTCGTGGTGCAATACCTGTAGCTTTTCAGCAAAAGGCTTGGTTTTGGTGCTCGGCCATTAAACATTTAATTGGTTATCGTTTGACCTTTTGAGAGTGGACATGCAATCTTCTTTCATGCATGTACATTACCTTGATTGCGGATATATTAGAAAATTAGTGTTGTTCAGATAAGAATTTGAACACGAAGCGCATGCAGAACAAGTTCAAGGAATTTAGCTATGAAAGTTCCGCGACTTGAGACAAGTTCAATATTACTCAACGAGATATATATGGAACGAATTCAAGGAATTTCAGCTAACAAATTATTGCAACTTGGAACAGGTTCAGTGTTGCTCTACACTAGTGGTCAACCCATCTAGGAGAAGATCGATGTAGATTCGGTACAGAGGCGAGCGCAATATAAATATTGAAATACTCCATAAATATATTATATATTTATATATAATATTGAGAGTTTAGCTGGGAGAAGCCCTAACACATATATATTTATAGATGTGTCTCTGATTCACGTTCAGAAGTGTATAAATTTTTAAAAAAAATTATTGCGGGGTAGAGGTTTACAAGTTTCATCTTTGTCAAAAATCAACCATCAACAAGGACTATGTCACTAAGCACCGTGATAAATTTTGATATCTAGACTAAGTAAATGTTCAACCATGTAGTCATCTTTATGTATGCATAATCTTCTAAACATACAGAGAATGAAAGTTTACCCAAACCTAAACTTCAAAATTTGCAGTGGACTGTTAGGAATTTTTCAAATTTAAAAAGATAATTGTCAGCAGTTATCATGTTTTGGATACCTACAAATCGAAATGTTATGTCTTTTCCGAACGGATAAAAATCTGGGATTAAAGGGTTTGAATCATACACGTAGTTGATCCTTTTAAAGAGTTACAACTGTTTGTAAACTTTTAAACTATATACATACTACTGATTCCGACCATGTCAGACCATGAAAATCGCTGACATCTTTTTTTGTGTTAGAAAGTTCGTGTGTTTGTGGTTGGATATATTACTCTGCAAATATTATCTAACACGGTTGGAAAATGAGCCTGTTGATTTTATCTTGGGAGGCAAATCTTTTATAACTCTTTGCAGTCGATTCTTAGGAGAGTGCAAATATTATCTTAAGTAAAAAACGATCCTCGACATAGGTTATTAATCCTTCTTTCCTTCTAGATAAGTTTCTCTCTATTTGTAGATCACATCTATAAAAATTACCTTTTTCATGCTAGTTGAGATAGTATACTACAAGATCCAACAAAATTTTATGCAATACGCAAAAACATGACCAAGAAACTAACAAAAACCATCATTGTGTGCTTTATATACCTATATGTACGAAAAATGTCCAAAACACTTATATTTATCAAAAACAACAACTCAAAACAGCAATCATGCATGGTCTTGCCAAAACCTGCTTTAGAACTAAATTTATTAATTAGGTCTTAAATTATTAACACGAGAAAAATATAATACATTATGTATGTCAAATGTCACAGACTAACAGAGGATATAAGAATGTTATAACAGTTAGTTATCTTGATTACTAAACACGATAAGTTTTTTTTTTTTGTATTTTAGGAATAATCTTTTTTCTTAAAATACAAATATATATATATATATATACTAATTTGTATTTATAATAAAGTTGTAATTTAGGAAAGACTCTCAAAATAAGGAGAGTCTTGAAAAGGAAAAATAGCTCACGAACTTGGTGTAGATTGCACAAGATGTTCCAAATTAGTTTTACATTTGTTTTCGCATAACAAGTATTTGTTCAAAATAAGCAACACTCATTTCTAAAAGAACGTGACACGTGATTTCCAACATATACTCGTGATAAAGAACAAAAAGAAATTGATGAAAAAGAGAAACTTCAAAATCAATGTCGAATAAAAGATTATTCCAACTGAAAAAAACATTATAAATCGGAGAATCTTTGAAATTTTCTGAATTAGAACATCATAATATAAAGATGGATTTAATAATATGAAAAAAGTTCATTTATACGTTAAGCTATACCTCCGGAAGTAATTTTATTTTATTTTCTTTACACAACTCCTAACACAAAACGAAAAAGCTTATTTATAGTTTTAACAAATGATTTTTTGTAAATAGGTAACTAGGTTTTTTCATTTTATTGTATGTTAAAATACATTTTTTGAGACAATATTCGTCCAAGTCTTGGTCAATCCTGGCATCACTTTTATACTTGTCGAATACTTATTTAAAATTGTGTTAATTAACAAAACTCTCTAGTTAGTAATTAAGCTGATAAGATAGTAAATTAAAATGCATTTCTACAAACAATACATCCAAACATGCATAATATATGGGTGGAAAAAAGGCCAAAACCAAAATGTTTATTCAAATTTGAGGAACAAGTATATATGAAACAACAACTTTTGTACTTTCCAACACTACTATATTACTAGAAATATGGTACTGACTTAAGGATGTTGATGATCTTTTTCCTAGTAGATAAGCGTAATTACGGTGGCATCAAATTATCTCATTTTTTTATTTTGAGAACTTTCTTCATATTTATCTCAAATCATTGTTATCAACTTGTAACTTAAGTAGACTCCGTTGATTGTGAAATTATTTTAGATTACTAATTTTGTACGATCAATGTGGAAAAAAAGAAGACCACAATATTACTGCTCCAGTACAAGTAGCTGAAATGCAACAACATGTAACAGAAGAAGAAGAAGTTTGTTTACTATGTGAGCTAATTTATATTTTTTTTTCTTTCATTTGCGATGTTGTAGCATAGAACTCGCGTGTTTTATTTATTTATTTATTATTAGTACATTTTCATCTTGCTATTTCCCCCCCCCCCTGTTTACTCCATATTTTTCTCTCTGTGTATGTCAAGTTAGGTTTTCAAATTTAGTTCCAAAACTAAGAACATGGAAATGTTGAGACTTGCTCTTGTTATTCATAAAGAACTTGAAGACGTATGTGCATCAACGAATACATCATCCTTCAGTTCGAGGTTAATAACAACAGATTTGACTTGTTCCATTTTTATCAATTTTTCTTTCTAGTCAATATTTATTTAAAACTTAACACACGAAGTAAAGTTTGTTACCAACGAATTTAGTATAAGTGACTTGGTCATTATACTATGATCAAACTATCAAGGAATGATACACTAGTTATTTTATAAAATGTAAACATATGAAGTTATGAAGTATAGTTTATCTATGGATTTCGTATAATAGACATGACACTAATTGGTTATTCGTTATTATTTTGGGCGTTGAAATTCCGAATGAATCTATACCTTGGAATTATGTTTAACTACATAGTTTAAGGGACTAGACTCGCGATACTTGTTTTGTAGTTGAATATGAGATTCAAAGATCTCTACTAGGATCTATCCTTATATTTTCGGTATGTATACTATCTTAGGGTTTCTGTAGATGTTGTTAGATTGGAAATGTTCACATAATATCGACATAGTATTTGAACATATGCTAAACTATAATATCTTAATGTTTTAGTTCTTTTTTTTTCGATACTCAAGGCATGATCCTGAAACCAAAATTTCAATATCTTTTAGATATCGAAAAATATATAGTTACCATATCCCAGAGGTTTGGGTATCTCTAGTTATTATATTAGTAAAATATAGGAATGTGTGCTAGATAATATTAGTTTTCAACTATGAGTGATTTCGATTTATGGGTCGTAATAAAATTGATATTTATTAAATTCGGAAACATATATTCATTGCATATCATAAGGATTTTCGTATTTGGTAATACCTTATGAAAACGTGGGGGTACAACAACCTCACCCAATAATTCGCTTAGCAATCTGTATGGACTAACTCCAATATACTTTTAAGAGAATCAACTAGACAGTTAGACTCAATCTTAATAAAAAGTATATCAAAGAGTTATATCTCAATTTCTCGGTTCAATACTTACTCAAGCAAATAGAAATCTGCGAGTCTAATTGAATACAAGAGAAATTAACTTGAACGGTACCAAAGACCAATGTTCAAGTATCAATCAATTTCAATCAACAACCAAAGGTCGGATTTCCCAATTGATTGATTCAACGCACAACCTGTGATATTTCAATTATATAACAAAATATAATGCGGAAAAGAAATAACACAGACACTAGAAGTTTTGTTAACGAGGAAACCGCAAATGCAGAAAAACCCCGGGACCTAGTCCAGATTGAACACACAATGTATTAAGCCGCTACAGACACTAGCCTACTACAAACTAACTTCGGTCTGGACTGTAGTTGAACCCCAATCAATCTCACACTGATTGATAGACGCATTTATGCGTCTATTTTGATCTCAATTTTGTATATTGTTAGTACCCATTTTTTGTACTTATTTTGGTCTTTTATCTCTTTGTAGGTATTTTTGGAGAAATAAACATGTGTGGAAAAATTGGCTCGAAAAGTGGTATTTGCGCTCGTGGGAGAGAAATCACTGAAGGCACCCCTCATTTGGATAAGGGACACCTCATTTACTAAGGGGCACCCACTTGCTATTTACACCCCAGGGCACCCACTTGGATAAGGGAACCTTCTTCTCTAATTCAAATCCCGGTTCTGGCAGGAAACTGAGTTATCGTCTGCAAAGGTTGCTGTGAATCATTTGGGAAAGATTTAGTCCGATTTTTGCTTGGATTAGGATCGTTATTATCTTGTTATCCTAAAACAGGATAGGTGTGTGCTCAAGACCCGAATAAAGAGGAGGTTTAGGTGGATTATCGTGAAAACAGGGGAGGATTATTCTCGGTTCTCTTCTGGTTTGTTTTGGACGGGATTTGCTTGAGTTTGCACGTGCAGATGGTTTGATAATAACCTGTTTTATCGAAACAGGCTTGGTACTCGGGTTTATAAAGGAAGTTACCATGTAATTCTCGTGAAAACAGGATCGTAGAAAAGCTCTCGGGATTTTGGATTAATTAGAGGGAGTTAAGTGTAAAGAAAGGAAATATAGCTCTGCATACTTGGTATTATCTTGACATAGAAGATCGAATGAGATGGAAGACGTGTAGAAGAGATAAAAAGGGAAAGTAGAGGAGCAATCTTCGGAACTTGGCCGGAAAGAAATAAACGAAGATTTCTTGGAGAAATAATCGAACTATGGTCTATATAAAGGCTTGTACGATACCCAGGAAGGGGAATCGAGACTTTGGGGTAGTTTTGGAGAAGTTTAATTAGTTGCAGAGACGTTTTCATCATCGGCAGAGAAATAAGAAGAAGAAGGACACAGACCACACCTACAATATGTCGTTAATTTACTGTCATCTTTTCTCCTGTATTGACTGTCGTTCTACGACAGCTATAGGATATAGTTTCTGTAACAGTGGATTGTAACACACAGACAGCGTTGCAAACTGTTTGAGTTATTAGTTTTCTCTTGCTTTTCACACTTTTGAGCTATGAACACTTATTTTGAGAACGTGAATAACATGAGGAGCTAAACCCCTTTGCTGAGGCGACGGAGGAAGTTATTTTTCCAACCAATATGTGGTGATATCTATTTAATTAATTTATGCAATTCTTTTTATGATTATTTGCATTGAATCAAAATTGAAATAATGGTTTTTGTTAACTCGTTGTGTTTTCACTTTATGGTGCATGCTTAGCTTAGGGCTCTTGATGTTCCATGCTTGAGATTAATAACTAGTATTTTGAAAATCTACTATTGGCAATATTTAAGAATCAATTGAATGTATGAATTGCATGATAATTATTAATATTGAATCACATAAAAATTGGAAAATAGTGGAATCCTAGTCTCAGTGTTCTCAACAACCTTGGTATCAACTTTAATTTAATTTGCAGTTTTATTAGAATTTTGAGTCTAAAACGAATCTTTACAAGTTCGAGAATCGAATCTATTATTACCACTTCTACAATCACATTAATTTTTGGCGCCGCCGACGCGGACTTGTTTTTAGATTTGTTTTTAGGTTTTTAGTGATTTATATTCTTTTGTTTTATTTTACGTTTTCTCGGGTATTTGTGTTTTGGTTACAGGTTTGGATATTGGATCGAAAAGAAAGCTGAGCCAAAGATATTGATGATTAACTAAAGACCTGTGTCAAAGACAAAGCGAAAAGAAACGAGGAAAAGACAAAGAATTTTATTTTTGTTTTATTTTTATTTATTTATTTAGGTTTTTTCGAAAACTGTATTAGGGTTTATTATTACTTTTGTAATTTTTCATTTTATTTTGGACATTTTTGGGACTTTGGACATTCTGGACATTATTTTTAAACCATACAGGAGGGTAGTATTAAATATAAACTGTTTGTAGGGAAGGACGACAGTTACGATACTGTCTCGGCCCCTCGGGTTCGTACACTAACATAGGAGTTGGTGGCCCGAGTCGACTACAACCGATTCATCCCTCGTCTGGAACGGGAGGTAAGATTCCAAACACTCGCGAATCCCTTATCAACGGGTTACTGTCTTCCTTCTTATGCATATATGTTGAGGACTGAATACAAACATTTATTTTTCTAGTAAAGGGCAAGGCCTGGCCATACAAGATAAGGGTTCAGATTTCATCACCGTTCTCTTCTTGCCCGTAAGCCTTAAAATTTTGACTAGAACGAGACCGATAAGGTAACGAGCTTATAGTAAAGTCATTCAAAAGGACTGTATTGGGTATCTTATTAGCATAACTCAAAGTTCAGGAAGATTACTGAAAGTCGATTAGAGCCACCTTGTAACCCAGGGAAGCGTTGCCAAAGAGGTGGGGGTATCAAAGCTCCTCTGAGCTTCTCCTGCTTCTCTTCGACTTACTTTATTCGGATCGTCCTGCGAGGTTTGCTAAAATTGTACCTAGTTGCCTCTTGGAAGAGTAGAAGCTGGTCTAAAAACAATCTAAGTGAAGCCATCATGCTTTTTGTTTGCTAGAAATCAATAGGTTTGATTTGGTTGAGTCGGCCTTGATTTGTGATTGCTTATCCTTCCAATTTAGGAAATTTCTTTTGAATGCATGAGCGTAAAAGAGACGCTCTAGGTCGATTTATTAAAGAGAAACCTAGTAGTTCTAAGAATCTTGATTACCTTAATTTAGAAAGTCCGATTTTCGGAGAATCCAGTTTTGAACATCCGTATTTTACTAAAGAGAGAACCCTTAAAAAAAAAAGTTTTGATTTTTGAAAATCAGGCAAAACACCAAACTTGTTCAAAGGAAATAACCTTTCTTTCTTTAAAAATAAAAAATAAAAATAGGTTTCTTAAAGAAACAAGCTTATGCTTATGAATAAAAAAAAGAAAAAGAAAAAAAAGAAAGAAACGGGTAGCTAGCTCAGCTGGTCATCCCCGTTTCTCAAAGGTTTGATGTGCTCCAGGAGGTCCCTATGACGCAATATTGCAGAATTTGACATGGAAGATAGAGTTAGCTAATCGTCCCCTTGCGATATAATCAGCCCTATATCCGCTTCGGTTCCCTTGGCTGGTTCCGCATGAGGCTCGCTGGTAGTATCAAACTATAACCCATGTTTACAATCATAACCGGTTTCGATAGCCAATACACTAGCCCACGGGCTGAGATGCTCGGTTTTACCCAAAAGAGGAGAAGTTAAACCACACCGACACACAAGTGCATAGATAAAGCTACTAAAAACAGGTGTTTTTATGAGAAGTTAAAAAAAGAAGAAGATCAAAAGAAAAGTATAAAAACAAAACATCTGAAAATAAGTGTGAATGTAATATCCGAAAGGAAAAAAGAAAGTTTATTATTAAGCTACTGTGAAAGTAGTGCAAGTAATAACTCTAGTAGAAGAAGAAGAACAGATCTAGATCCAACTTAATAACTATACACAAATCCTGATTACAACTTCTTCATCTATTTAATACAGCTTCAGGTACTTTCTCAAAACCCTAACATTTTCATTCTTCAATTTTTTTTGGATTCCCTGATTTCTTATTGATCTATTGCGTTTTCAGACTGGTAATTTGATTAATGATAGATAATTATAAATGGTTATGAAATGTTTAGGTTTGTTATACTGAAGTCGAATTCTCACTGAATTTCATGGATTTGTATTAAGAAACTGGATGTGAATGATTTACACTATTCATTCAAGTTTCAGATTGAATTTACTGGACATTTTTTGGTACCTTATTGATAATTAATTCTGGTTTTGGAGTAATGTTAGGTGTAAAATGTACGGATCCGGTTTCAAAAGTTAGTATTACCTGCAGCTTGTTACAAAATTTTGTTGCACATTCTCTGGAGTTTATGAATTTATTTCTGGGTAGTGAAAATTGTGCAGATCTAATAATTAGGATAGTTTCGTTTCTGTCTAGTTAGCTTGGAACTTCCCCAATTTCATGCTGGCATGTTGAGTAGAATGTACTCATTGTTTAACTAATGAATTAATGTTTAAATTTAGATTTATTACGCTTCTTAACTGGAGATCTAATAAACAAGTTTGGTTTTTGCATGGTTTTCAGTCAGGAATCAGCGTAAAGTCTTGTAAAAAAGAGCAGTAGCCATGTCAAGAAGGCCAGGAAATCCTGCTCGGCGTTTTGGGGAGAGTGGAGGTATACCATTTGCAAGCTCATTGCATCAGAAATCTCGCTCTTCACCATTCCTCTCAGTTGGTCTGCTCGTTGTGGTATATCACATTCCCTTGAGATTTCACTTTTTTTGTCCCACTAGACTGCAGATTTATAATATGATCTCCTACATTTACTACTCATCTTTGTACTATTTGGCATGGCTTGTCATTTCAAATCCTGATTGTATTGTTTTCATTAAATTTTCAGGGCGCACTCCTTCTTATTGGTTATTCGTATAGTGGCTCAGGTTTGTACCATTCTCCAAACTGCTCCAGTAGTATGTATTCAAGTGAATGTTTTGTTTTTATATGCTGTTTGGTGAAATCAATGTTAAGTAACCCTTGCTGGATTGGAGATTTTCATTTCTATTAATGATGTTTTGTTCTTGGTTTAGCATACAATTGCTTTGGTTTTCGATTCATATTTTTCTTTTTGTTTCACTCATATATCTCCATATGACAGGTGGATTTGTTGCTGATCGAGATGCTGTTAGCAAAGTTGAAGGTATACGGTTTGCGTCCTTCTAGTTTTTACTTTCATATTTATATTAATTTTTTAGCTGTCAGAATGTTGTTACAACCTTACCGATTTGAACTACTTGATATTATCACGATATTCATTTTCTCTTTACGAATAAAGAGTCAATCACCTATCAGTTTGTTTCACGATGAGCCTCCACTTATTCTTCACCAACTATACATTAGCTTCCTGGCATCTGATCTCTATCAAGTATGATTGATAATTTGACATGTTTTTGCAAATGGTAATGGAAGCTGTTATGTTAGGCTTTTAAACTGATATTACATCTTCCGGTTTCAAGTAGTAAAAGTCTACCTTCAGAAAATGTATGGCTTAAGGTTGTTTTTTTCAGTTTCTTTGGTTAGAAATTGCATCCATTGATAGGGTCAAAATAGCCAGCATAATGATCCTAACTTCAGTACTGAAAATAGTTATGCTCCTCATCATGGCGTGCGATTATTTTATTTTTTTGTGTTCTACCATTACTTAAATTTGAGTAACACCCTGAGCTGTAAAGTTAAGTCGAGAACGTAATGGAATTACAAATAATAATCACAACTCTTTAGGTATCGCTCAATCAGATATAACCATGTCTCAGGGTAGAAAAAATTATAATGGATTTGCTTAAATGGTACACTGGAGTTCTGGATAACTGACTTGAAAGTTGACCCGTTTGTTCATGGATAAAGAAGCTAAACAAGCTATGAGAGATGTTTTTTATGTGTATGTTTTTAAGAGCCTACTCTAATTCATATTCGAAGAGCAATTTGTTAAGTTTATTCATTCCTTTTATGAAAGCCTCACCGGGGACTCCTGTATTCAGGTGGTCTTTCATGCACATTGGAAGCTCAGACTGCGATACCCGTACTGAAGAAAGCATACGGTGATGCCATGCGTAAAGTTTTGCATGTAGGCCCTGATTCTTGTTCAGTGATCTCTAAATTATATAAAGAAGAGGATGTTGAAGCATGGGGTGTGGAACCATATGAGATCGAGGATGCTGATGCTAACTGCAAGACTCTTATGCGCAAGGGCATTGTCCGTGTTGCTGATATCAAGTTTCCTCTTCCTTACAGAGAAAAGTCATTTAATCTCGTTATCGTGTCTGATGCGTTGGATTACTTGTCTCCAAAGTACCTCAACAGAACTCTTCCTGATCTTGCTAGAGTTTCCATTGACGGTCTTGTCATTTTTTCTGGTAAATTTCTGAAATTTTTACACTATTGGATTTTAAGGTGCATACTCATACCTGGTTGTCTCTAACCCTAGGCTAGAAGTTCGTAGATAAGAATGACAATGATCTACCCAACCTTCTTAAACTGGCTTCTCATTTCTGTATGCAGGTGTTCCAGGCCAACAGAGAGCTAAAGTTGCTGAGCTATCTAGATTCGGGAAACCTGTGAGTAGCTTTTTGTTGTTTATGGCATTACTGACTCAGTTTACGATTATAATATGATCTTGTCTAAAATAAGTCACCAAAATGAAATGCATTCACAAAGAACACTCTTATTTTATGTCAATGATGACATCAAATTATTCGTTACTATATCTGTTTAGATTTTCATCCCGTTCATTTGCTTCACAGACGTATCGTTAGGGCCAAAATCTTTTTTTCTTCGCATTAAGTAACTGATAATTTCTGTGTTATGGTTATGTTCATTAAAAAGAATGCATCAATTGTTGGATCTTGGATTCTGTGATTGACATCCTGGAATGTTTCCTTGTGAAGGCCAAACTGCGTAGCTCGTCTTGGTGGATAAGATATTTTGTTCAGACTGGCTTAGAAGAAAACGAATCTGCCATCAAGAAGTTTGAGCAAGCTGCACTCAAGAAGTCATACAAACCAAGCTGTCAAGTTTTCCACCTCAGTGCATACCATTGAAATTCTCAACAGTACACAAGGTTGGGGTATTCTTGTTACACCTATAGTCAAACCGAGTCTTCTTCAACTCACAACTGAATTTTTTTATCGACAAGATAAACTCACATCTAAAATATATATCTTCCTTCCAGATGGTAAATTAAATCGCATTACATTTAGATTCCTGTTCTATTAGTAAGTTAGAAGATATTTATTTATTAAATTTGTAGTGGAAGTATGCATAAACTGGTTTTCCACTAGTTTGTATTTGTTAAATTAGCATTTTTTTGCCCACTGTCTTTCCCTGTTCTTGAACAGATTGTTATATTCCATGAAAGGCGAAGCCAATTAAAGTTATGTTATCTAATCAAACAAATGTAGTGAACTTTGATACTGGTCTGAAAAAGTAACCCTCAAGTGTTTGTCATCTAATGCATACGCCAGTGAGAATTCGCCAGTGAGAATTCACTCTGTGAACAATAGCATCTGGCAATTATTTTTCCTCTCTTGAGTATATTTTGTTGAAATATTGGATGTCTTTACAACATTGTCAAAGAATCGGCTCTAAGTTAAAGCAGAAATGAACTGAGCACTGAAAGAAAAGACAGATATTGGCTGCAGAAATGACGGCTTTGCAAGTGGTCAGTGCAGTTCCGATCTATCAATCAAGCTTGGCTCGGGTAACACCTACTCCTGTCTTTTCATATGAGAATATGGCCAATCTTTGTGCATAAACCTGAACCCTTTTTCCAGACCAGTAAAAGGTTATGCTTATTGGTTTGGAAATGAATTTTTATCTCGCAACCTCCTGGTAATGGCCAGCAAGGCTAGTCTCCCAATTTTGTGCACTGATGCAAGAGGAAGCCGTTGGAATCACCAAGACTAGTAAAATAATTACCTGGAGTCTGGAGAGCCTTGCTGGGGACAAAAGAAAGAAAAAAAAGAGCAAACACCAATGAATTCTGACAACAGCAATAATAAAGCCTATATATTTCATGCTTAAAAAAAAAAAGAAAAAAAGAAAAAAAAAAGAGTTCATTGTATTTGTATATGCAATCCATAGCCGATGTTATTAATAAATAAATAAAATGGAGAGCCATTTCGGAACACCACTTCCTCAATGGAAGTTTCCCAACTAAAAATACAGTAACTGGCCAAAAAAAAATAAAAAAAATTTAAAAGTAAAACATGGAATACAGTAATTGGCAGAAAATACAGTAATTTCCTTCAAAAATTAAAACAAAGAATTGGATTTTGAACATGGAATTTCCATAGATTTTCTCACAATGTGGATTTTATCCACGCCATGCAATGAATGCCTTTCAAACACCATGTGGCTACACTCTGCAGCCATGGTCACCTGCATTATACATGTATGAAAACAGTAGGTACTTATAAATATTTTTCTCAAGAGAATGTCAAACAACTTCTTCATATCAGATACTGGGATTCTTATGCACCTTAACAACCAGTTCAAAAACTTAAATAAAATAATAACCAAACAACTCTCAAAGACCACCGAAATGTGCAAGCCAATAATTGTTAGATCAAGGGATTTTCCTCCCTAAAAATGAAATGAAAAAAAGTAAATGAAAAAGTCGGCTTGTCCGTCATGTTTAATGATTTATTTTGCTCTTTTGTTCTTGTTAAGATTTTTTCAGCCATTCCATTCCCACCTCCTAACTAAATTATATATACATTTTTTTAATGAAAATCAGTTTCTGGTATATCTATTTTTAATCATCAAGTGATGGGATATGCATTTTGAAATCTAAGCATCATGGGCTTGGAGCCCACCACGTGACTGATGGTGAAGCCAATGATTAAATGACAAACAATGAAAAACTTGATCAAAATCATCCAATAATTAACATGCACTATGTTGGTAGACAATAAAATATAGAGCTAGAACTACCCCAAGTTATGGTGAACCAGAAACAATCAGACACTTCCATTTTCAGGTGGACCGGCTCTTTAGAGCAGACACACATGTCAGTGTAGGTTCGTGTCAAAAGAGGATGAAAAATTGGTGTTGGTTGATTTTCTTTAATTAGTACGCAGTACTGTTACAGAGTTTATCAAATTACACGAGTTATTATATTCTGTATAATCGAAAGATTATTTTTAGTTTATATCAATAATTTTTGCGAACTTAATAATTTGTATGACAGACCGTTTAACCGAAGAATAATGGAGATTAAATGTGTCAAAATCGAAGATCAAAGCATTTTTGTTTCTTGGGTTTTTTTTAGCAAGGATTTCATTTGAAAAAGAGAAACAAATAAAATTCAAAGTTAAAGGAAGAAGAAAAGAACATAATTATCAAGTATTAGTGGATAGAAATGAAGTTTTTCAAAGTTTCCATATTTGTAGTTGGTAGACATGGGTATTTTCATTCCCTATCCACACACACACGCAAGTAGTTTTCATTGACTACCATCCACACATAATCCAACAAGTTTTAGTGTAAAACCATAAGAGAGTACTATTTTTTTGGATAATTTTCTTGCACTTTCGGCTAAATTTCTAAACATTAATCTATAGATAACATGTTTATTATTATGACAAAGAAGTTTCCTGAATTAAGTGTTTTAAGATGGTGACAAAACTCTTCAAATTTTGCCACAATAACAAAACGAGATTGAAGATAAAATACCTCCGAAGAAGAACATTCAAAGAGAAGAAATTGAGTGACATGTTTGTGTGTCTTTTTCTTGACAGTATATAGAGGCATGGGTCAAATTGACATGAGCTGTCATGTTCATTCGTCATGAGCCAAGAGGAAGAAGGGCTTGTTTCTTTTGGAACAAAATATAGGACCATCAAAGAAATTTGGTCTAAAATATACTACTAACACTTTTGTCTCAAACAAAGGTTTTAATCTTGCAGATCAGTAGGGCTAATTGTGGGGTTGCATGAAGGAGGGTTTCACGTGATGATGCGAGGAGCATGAGCCGTACCCCACGACCCACCCTGCCTGTCACTGTAAATCTGAAAGCATGCAAATTGCAAATATGGGGGTTTTGGTTTTTGGAGTGCGAAGTTTGGAAGGGAATGCAAGTCCCAACCGGGAGACATCCATTGTACAAACTTAGGTTATTATTATGGGCAGCGAGAGCACCCCAAGTGACCACTTGCGAACTCACAACCCTACGGTCCATCATACGCCATTACGTATGTCCTACTGAATGCAGGCTGTCAATATTTTCGGTGTTGTTTAAAGTTTTGATATACGTACGTACACTGAGTTAGGGTAGCTCTTTTTGATCATACCTACTGTTGAACTGGTTTTCCGAGATATTTTGTAGTTGGATGCCAAATTACGTAAGAAAAGCAAGTCTAGGTTCATTGATAGTCAGTTAGGAACGGAGTTGCTTATTTCATCCAAATCGGTATTCTGCATGTCTTACCGGTTGAGCAACTACAATGTAGGTGAAGGTCCGGACTTCATTCATCATACAGAGTACAGCTAGATTACCCCGTACATGCATGACAATGACCTCGACGGAAGCCAAACCAAATATACAGTTAAATCTTTATGTCCAATAATTGCCATTCACCAGTACCAAACCCGCAAACCGGATCATTTCAAATAGAAAAACGCATGCAAGGTTCCGGACTAGGTTGTTTGGCCGCTGCTCTATATAGAGTATGCTCCTAACAGCTACAGCCTACTACACACAATGGATCAGACAGTAAGGTAGGTTTGTCGATAATCTAGTTTCAATGGTCAAAATTTTCGTTTAGGGTTCACATTTACAAGGTACAATACAGTAGGAGTTACTCATGCATAATTTTTCAACTGACTGCTATTATTATGCTGAATTGATATACAGGTCCAGGGATTTTACATCACAAAATCACGTGCAAGCACACTGTATACAGCCACAGAAAGCAACTAGCAGTATCTATCCAGGAATTCGCCTACACATGAGCGATTGCCAACTCAATGAGAAATCATTCAACAATTCGAATTTCTAACCAAACTGAGATAAAAGTAGGAGAATAATATTTAAACTGGGAAAATTCAGTGTCCTGCAATATATGCCCCTCCCTAATAATGTCCGGAAATGATAGGTTTACCGATCTCATCTCCCGACGAAAATCCCGCCTCTAACATGTAACGGGCCCCACTTTCACCCATTACTAATCTCGATGTTGAGAAACGCTTCCAAAACCGTTGGATTGCCCAATCGGAATTCATTGCGGGATTTTGCTGCGGTGAGTGTATCATCTCCCAATAATGTCTTAACGCAAATTGTTTTTCTATTTGCTCGAGGTAGCTGACCCATCTGGGAGGAGGACTGAGCCACATGAGTCTGAGGGCCCGGTCGTGGTTCCCAAAAATTGGCCCCCTCCACCTCCGCCCCGCCCTTGTTGGAAACTATCGTGTTTTATGCATAGGTGCATTAAATAGCTTAAAGTCGGCTATATTATACCTACGCATATTAGAATATGTGGATTTTCTGTAACAAAATCCCTACCTCGATTCATGTTGCAGAAGAAGCATTACGATGCAACTATGTAGTACGGTTTAAACATGATCATCTGATTAATTAGAATATAACTCAGTGTGATTATTAAAATGGTAAGTGCTGATAAAGGGGGTGGTGGAATCTCAGCCATGCTATAAACACCAGATATTAACCATCGATCTGTACTGTGCCGGCCAAAATATAACAAAGAGTTAGCATGTTGCCCAAATCCAATGAATGAGTTTGAATTTTCTTCTTAAACTTGTACTGAGCTCTTTGCCCGATTATAGGTCTTTTGATTAATTTTTATAAAATTAAAAGACAGGAAAACTCACTACGAATCGTTTAATTAGGTCGATTAAAATGACCGAAATCACGCTAAAGCTTAGAAAATAATATCTGAGATACCCCTTGCACCATACAACCCTATACAAGGGACGAAGCCAAACATAAACAACTAAGAGCACATTCCACGGAAACCCTCCCAATGTATTTTCTCTTTTCTCTTTTTTTTTTTTATATACAAGCGGTTGAATTATTATTTTTTACTCCTTTCATTTTCGGTACGTCTAGGGAGCAATGGGCAAGTGACCAAAGCATCACTCCCCCGCCTGTTACATTAGGACAAAACACTGAAAATAGGGGCCACAATTAGGCGCCCATTCCAGGCACATGAAATATCAATGGAGGGCCAGTTTATATGTCAATTTTTGACAAACTAAATCATTTAAGCTGAATCGTCTTACTGGCTGCCGAAATCCGAGACATGACTGGCAAGTGAGTCATACATTGGTCCCAACTTATCAACTTACGGTCCCGTTTATATAGCTCATTAGCTAGCAACCTAGTAGCCCTGATTAAGAATGAAGTTACACGTACTGACATGCATGACATTGGCAAAGAAGACGAAGAACCGCGAAGCTGTCCGATGTGATGTTGATTACAAGACAAAAATATTCAATGTATTACTGAGTCATGATAGCTCTCTCTAGCATTTTTTTTTCTTCTCTTGCCTGGCCATTTGCATTTCGCAACAGTAACAATATGAACGTACATTTAGGGTTCAGTTTGGTTTCATATCAATCTTTTATGTACGAAAGAAGTTCTTTCAACCATATTTTCTGTTAGGTAAATTTCTAAGTAGATGGGGAGGATATTTCCTTGCATAAGAAAGATGTGATTTGTTTCTCCCTCGCAGGGTTTCATTGTTCGCTATTTTTGTTTTCTCAAGTGTGTTAGGCCAAATATTCGCTATTGTCGTTTCTTAGATCTCTTCCTTGTAAATAAGCTTCATAGTCGTTCGCTATTTCCCGTTTCTTTACGAGTTAGGTACTTTCTTGACTTCTGCCTTATCTTCTATGTATTTTGAGTAGCTAAGTTTTGCTCATTTTGTGTAACACCATTGGAGCAGTTCCTATCAATGCTATTTCTTGTTTTTCTTTGGAACAAAATGACCAACAGATATGGACCACAAATTAATCACATATTTAGACATGGGAATCGAATCCTTTGGCGGATCGTGCAAACGTCTAATGCGTCTTAATCTTGGAATTACTCTAAATGAAATTGACCTGGCCAGCCACCTCCATTATTCCGCAGTATGTGCCAAAACATCCCCTACACATTGAGGGCATATGGTGTGCATATCTTTAATTGATCCCTTATCTGAGTACTTAAGATCGATGAAGCCAAATTCGAGAACTCTATCACATTCGAGACTTTTGAGTAATTGACTAAATGATGAAAGCTCTCCATCAGTCCACAGTTTTACAAGGAGAAACTCACCACCCAAAAGTCAAAGTCGTACGAATTACTTCCACGAAAATTTTCATATTCAAAATTCATATAAGTCAAACGCCTTTGACACTAAGGGTTGATGGTCCACGACTCCACGCAGGGTTGAAGCTAGCAGAAGATTTTGTCTGTCGCGGTAATTTCTCTACACTTGTTGTTTCATTAAAGTCAACCGAACAATTAAAGGTAAAACAGGGACCGACCGGTTCGAATGAGACATGACCAAAACTCAAGGCATGGAGGTGGAATTGTACTGAGAAAAAAAAATTGATTGACCTTTTCTTTGTTACCTTGTTTTCCAAGGTAGTAATTTCTGAGTGCATTAAACAGTTGATTATAAGCAACAACCCGACAAGAAACCGTCATCTTAAGAAAGAATAATGTTTTGATAATTCGCATTTGAGCTGAAACATATTCGGTGGGTAGTTAGGGTCAAAGCTTAACCGTTTTTTCTTTTTAAAATGCATTTTCTTAGATTTGATCGTAAACTATTGCTAGTTTTTTCGCTGAATGTAGCTTATTATGGTCTTAATGTGGTGTCATGAATCGTCGGATTATTCCGTTAGGATGCGTGCTTACGTAAAAACGACATGTTGACATGGTTATTCACTTATTCTCGGTAAATCTCACAATTTTAGAGTTTTTTTTTTTTTTTAATAGAAATCAAAGGACAATGAGTGAAACTAATTTATTTGGTGATATGATTCCCTTACAAAGTTATGTATTTATATAAAAATTTAGTGTATTTTGAACTATCAAATCTTACCATATACCCAATTTAAATTTAACCGTTTATTTTTAACGATTCATTTTCAAGGTGGTAAATGGTGGTGTTGCACGTCATTATGCTTATTTTCTAAAGGAATGTACAATGTTATAAAAACATATGAAGACTGACTATCCTACTTTCTCATTATTTATACCATTTTATCTTCTAACACAATGTCGTATGGCTTCGGTATATATGATGAATTAAAAAAAAAAGTTTTTAGTTCAAGCTTGACTAATCTCTAAACACGAATTTTAGCTTGACTAAACGATGTTCAGAGGACTTATGGCTTTCGAGGTTGAGAACAATTTTTATTTTTCAATAAAGTGAGAATGTTATAAATACCCTCCATTTTTGTTGATCTTGGACAAATACCCCCGAGGGATAAAAAATAATTTTTTTGGAGCCAACTTGAGAAAGTTGCTTCCACTTTTTGGAGGAAACTTGTATAAAGTTGCGTCCACTTCTGGAAGCAACTTGTGCTAATTGCGTCCACTTCTGAAAGCAATTTGTGCTAGTTGCTTCCACTTTTCAGAAAGAAGGGGAATTTTTAAAAATTGAATAAGTGTATATGTTAAGGGGCGAATTTTGAGGGGTATTTAAATAATGTTCCCTTCAATAAATATATCTGCTGAAAAGGATCCTAAAAACATCAAATTGCATTAGTGTTTACTGGCTGATTTTTTAGTTCACGGACACTGCAAAAGTATAATGGCACTAAACTCCAAAGTGAATAAGAGTGCGCGAAGTAATATTCCTAGTTTGTGAAGTATGCAATTTCATGATGTTCGTGGAGCTTGAAAATTTGCATTTGTATTCTCGAGCTAATATATTTATTTGCGAACTACACACTATCATAGTGGCAAACATACTCATAAATATCCAACAACCATCTCTTACGGCTGTGAACGTGTAAAGACGAAAACATGAACTATATCAGCACCAAAAAGACTGAACTATGTAGCTTTCCACTTTTTGAGCCACTGGATTTTCCCGTGTAGCTCAAGGATAAAAAATTATCGATGAATATAAATTATCAGGGTTCAGTGATTTATCTCCGAAACAATTTTTCAGCGCTAAACCTTTAAGCCCTACATTTGTGAATTTACCTACATGTGAAGAATTTGGTAGTGATCAACCTCTTTGGGTTTTTTTCCGTGTGAAAATTCTTGTGAATGGTCATAAGAGTAAGTTTTAGTTGGATTTTCCCTTGCCTACGTTGGCAATGATCTTGTGGGGGAATTGAAATCAAGATTAAGGTGGCTTCAATAGTTTCTCTCACTTTTCTCTCCTCTCTAGCTTCTTCTCAAAACCCAAAAAACTCCCACTTCCATTAGATTTGTTTCTGAGCAGGTTTTTATACTTTTTCTTGTTTTCTTAGACAGCTAGTAATCTAGGTTAGATTTGTTTCAGTTTTTGCTTCAACCTCCATTGTTTTTAGGAGATTTTATGGTGTTTTTGTGGTTTTTTTCCCCTTTTTGTTTATCTTTTCTTCTTTATAGAGATTCTCTATGCGATCTCATGGCGTTTCTTTGTGATTTCAATGGAGATTTTGGGTGGAAGTTCAAGTGCGGTGATCAAGATTCAAGACTTTGGGCATATTACTCTCATATTTTTATGAGTAGCTCTTTTTCAGGAAGAAAATACCTTATCAAAATGGTTGGATTATAATCCCAAAACCATTCTTTCAATCTTCGGATTGCTCGGTACTCTTGTTGGTAGTTCGTTATTTCTTTTCCCGGATGACTCTTTGTTAGTACCTTTTAGTTGTATTTCTATTTTATCATGAATGAAATTTACAGGATTTATCAAAAAATAAATAATCAAGATTAACGCGATCCCAAACTTGGGTTGACTTTTACAAGGTTAATTCACATTGGATAAAAAGTAACTTTGAGCTAAAGAAACATACGTATAAATGCATCATATGGTAAGCATTTAATGTGAAATGGGGAATACAATCGAAGGGCTAATATCGTTAGTGTACAAAAATAAGTAACGCGGGATTAGTTGTATTTGTGCGGGGAGCATAACTGGTCCCGCGTTGCATGCTGCTATTAGTGGGACCAACAATTAGCGAAACAATTGTCTCTAGGATCTCCTGTCGGCATGGGCTTTACATTGAACGTGATTTTATTTCCAACAAAAAAAAAAAAACCACAAACAGAAAATGCTAGTAGATTCTCCTAAATTTGGTCATTATCGTTAGCTCTTATTTCTTACTATCAATTTTCAATCCAAAAAAATGTTTACTCAATTTTATGGGTGTGACTCAGATTCTATTTCACTTAGATCAAAAATACTTGAGCAACACTATGTTACAGTTACACCGTTTCTGAAGATTCACTAGCATAAGAAAAAGCTAGAGTAGCGAGAGACATTTCTTTTAGCTGTGATTTTGTTGCGCAACACAGGCCTAAAGTTTCACCCGCATCAAAAACACCCGGGAATTTTTGTTCTCACTGTATTCTGCTGCGCAACACACGCCTAGAGTTTCACTGTTAACCTGCGTGGGTCATGAAGAATGAAAATTCTTAATATTATTTTCCGATGCCTAACTTAAGCTTTAATTATCTACTGTAAAAGGAAATACGCGTGGATTAATCCTCCAATCTAATAAATGTTAGATGGACGGTTCTAATCATTTCCGTGTTTGTAGTTTTCTAATTATAGGTTATTATTTTACTTACATGCTCATTTTTTAATTTGCACAAATCGGGAATTTTTATTAAACTTTCAATGCCCCCAACTATCTCTGTCTAGTATCCAAGTGGAGAGAGAGAGTCGAAGTCAAGACTCAAGAGAGTATTATGAAGAAGAAGTTCTCATAATACACTACTTAAAAAATTTGTCTATATATATGTGAGTGTTTCTTGCTAGTTCTCCAAGTCATTTCATTCATTCCAACTTCTCCTCCTCCTCCAACTTCTCCTCCTTCTCCAACTTCATCCATTTCCAATATCCAACATCAATCTTTTAAACTCAATTGCATTCCATTTTTTAGCTATCTGATTTTGTATATCAGAGGTTGTCATTTTTGCAACGGTTTTTTGAGAGAAAAAAAATATAAGTCATGATGAAACTCCCACACTTTTTATCAAAGAAAGCCACGTGTAATACCCACGGACAAGATTCTTCATATTTCCTTGGATGGCAAGAATATGAAAAGAACCCATATCATGAAACTAAGAATCCATCTGGAATTATTCAAATGGGTCTTGCAGAGAATCAGTTATCTTTCGACCTTCTTGAATCATGGTTAGAGAAGAATCCAGATGCATCATCACTTAAGAGAAATGGTGAATCCATTTTCAGAGAATTAGCTCTTTTCCAAGATTACAATGGATTGCCAGCCTTCAAAAATGTAAGTTCATTACTATAATCAATTATCTATCATAAAATTTCTTAAATTTTTAACTAGCTGACTAATTAATCTTGAATTACGAACTAATTGGATTATTAAGATTCTTGCAGGCAATGGTGGATTTCTTAGCTGAAATTCGAGGAAACAAAGTACACTTTGATACAAGAAACTTAGTTCTTACAGCTGGTGCAACTTCAGCTAATGAAACTCTTATGTTCTGTCTTGCGAATCCCGGCGAAGCTTTTCTTCTTCCAACTCCATATTATCCAGGGTAAGCAATCCATTAACTTGTAATTAATTTGTTAATGAAGCTACATTTTCTTGATATCTACGTGCTTATTAATTAATTAGTGAGTCTAATCACTTTTCTATTATTTCTTACAGATTCGATAGAGATCTCAAGTGGAGAACCGGAGTAGAAATCGTTCCTATTCACTGTTCCAGCCATACCGGATTCGAAATTACTGAATCAGCACTTAAAGAAGCTTACACCACAGCACAGAAACGTAACTTGAAAGTTAAAGGAGTGTTGATTACAAACCCATCAAACCCATTGGGAAAAACCATCAGCAGAGCTGAATTAAACCGTCTTGTTACGTTTGTTGAAGCAAAGGAAATCCATCTAGTTAGTGATGAAATTTATTCCGGCACAGTTTTTCAATCAGAAGATTTTACAAGTGTTTACGAAGTTTTGATCGAAAGAAACCTTCAAAACAGCAGTGTCTGGGGAAGAACTCACATTGTTTACAGTCTTTCAAAGGACTTGGGATTACCCGGGTTTCGAGTTGGTGCAATTTACTCCAACGATGAAATCGTTGTTTCAACCGCAACAAAAATGTCGAGTTTCGGATTGATTTCTTCTCAGACTCAATATCTTTTATCGGAAATGTTATCCGACAAGAAGTTTACGAGCCAGTACCTGACAGAAAACCAAAAGAGACTCAATAACAGACATGGTTTACTCGTGGAGGGACTTCAAAATGCCGGTATCGATTGTTTGAAAAGTAATGCTGGATTATTTTGCTGGGTCGATATGAGGCATCTTTTGAGTTCTAAAACATTTGAAGGCGAAATGGAACTCTGGAAGAAAATTATGTATCAAGTTGGTCTAAACATTTCTCCTGGAGCTTCTTGTCATTGCAGCGAACCAGGTTGGTTCAGATTATGTTTTGCCAATATGTCCGAAGACACTTTGCACCTCGCCATGGACCGTCTCAAGAGTTTCGTCGAATCCATGAATAACGATAAACGTCCAGTACGTAGTTCGCGAAGGAGGAGTTTAACCAGATGGGTAAGCAAATTGTCATCTTCTTACAAAACCGAATCTGAACGTTAGATCATCGATCATGGAAATCTCACCGATTAATCAACATCGTCGTCGTCAACATCAACATATTGGTACATTTTACATATATATAAAAATATATATGGATCAATCAGTGTATGAATATGGTCAATTAGTCATATCTACCTGATTTGAATCCTTTTAGTATTTCATTTTTTTTTTTCATTTAAAATTTTTTAATTCCTTTTTTAGCTCTATTTTTACTGTAAAAGTGCCCTCAATCCCTGTTTATTAATTGCGGATTTGAAGTGGCAAAAGGTTTTACTTGTAAAAACTGAGTTTCTACCTCAACATTACTCCTATAGGAATTTTAATTTTACTATATATTGATGAATTAAATCAATTAATATATATATATATATATATTATATATTTCAATAAAATTGATCACTCTCATTTTACTACTAATTTGTGTGCTAATTGTTAATAACTTGTTGGCTCTATTTGTTTTATAGCCGAATTAGTCAATATTTAGTGGAGGACATTAAACATAAATTGTCCAAAAGGAGAAATTCCAAATCCTTACAAGTTGCATTTGTTTTGGTTTTGCCGAAGATCACACCAAGAAACAACATTCTCCAATGTCATGTGTCACATTAGGATAGGTGACACTTGCCATTATTACAGAAAACAATTTCCACTTGATTGGCCATGTGATTTTTAACAACTAAGGAATCTTATTTTAGATGTAATACTTTGTTCTTGTTAGTCTTCTAATAGCAATGAAAACAATTTCCACTTGATTTGGTTGAACATAGTTGGAGTTGATTAGAAAGCTACTATTGGTTATTGCCGTTAAGTGGTTCTTGTACAAAGACGGAGCCAGTTGAGGGCATAGTTGTGCAGTTGAATACTCGGCTTAATTATATCACAAGTACTCTAAAACCTCTAAGAAATTAAGCTTCCAAATTCATCTTTGTTTTCTTACCCCCATGGCTAGACTTTGTTTCCTCTTAGTCAAGTTTCTGACTCTATCTTTGTTATTGTAGTTCTAGTTTTGTTAAGAAAATTTCAACCTTTCGAAAAGATTTGTCCATAATTATTAGTGTTGAAAAATTGAATTGGTTAAACCACATATTGTATTAAGCAACTTGTGATTTTTTTTCTTTAGTATGGATTAGGAAATCTAGGTAGTTAGTGATTTGTTTAGTGAATCTTGTTATTGATTTAGTAACAATAATGATAGCATAAATATTGCATATTATATTTGGTCAAAAAGAGAATAATACCCCGTATAATATGTCTACTAAATAAAACAAATCATAATAAGTGATAAATTATAAAGTACTCGTATTTCTAAGTCTAGTAGTGTTGCAAGCAAATCAAAGTACTGCCTGCAGAGGCCGTCCCAACAAGACTAAATTATGGTTGCGTTTAAAATTGCGAAATTTTGACTCACTGTCCTCATTTCAACTTTACAACCGACTTGGTGAACCTGTCCCCTTAGCAACGTTGACATGCAGGCTGCAGCATGCAGCGGATATAAAAAGGTAAATAACATTTTACCAACAACAATCATAGATTTTACCAAGAGACATTAGGTGATTTTAGATTTTTGTTGGTAAAGACAACTGTTAAATGTTCATCTAAAACTTTAAGATTTGGCACCCTAAGATTCACCAATACGGATTGTAATATGCTAAAACTAATTCATTTAGGCATACAACTTTATAAAAGGGAGTTGGTGGTAGACGAATTTTGATAAAAAAATACAAAAGAGAAAATTAGAAGTTGAATTTAATTTGGATTAGGAAATAAACTTTTAAAAGTTAATTTCACATTTGTACGTACTAATCCTGCTAAATTAGTCCCGTGGTCGCACCTTCTACGTTATATACGTGCCAAACCACATTACAAGCCCAAGCAAAAGAGACGCTAAACATATTTAAACTTAACTTATCCATTAGGGTATTAGCCATGGACACTACTAAAGCACGTTATTTCATATCTTAGTTAACAAGTTGCTTAACAGTAGTATAGTAATAATAATAGTAGTTTCTAAGTTTATTTCACCACATGCGAGTAGGATCCTGCACGGGTTGAAAAGGGGAAAAACAAGCTCTATCGGCACTTCAAAGGAGCAACCGGTTTACTTGGTTATTACTTTACCAAACGGAGCTAAAATAGGGACCCAGGTGGAAGCATTTTTTTTCTTTTGTAAGGATATTGAACCGAGTCACTAGTAGAAAAAGAAACAATTACGACCCAACTAGAAAATAAAAATAAAAATAAAATAAAATTAACGATAAGTTTATGTAAAAATATTTTATTTTCAACACCGGAAGTTAAACTACGTAAATATTATTCTTATTCCTAATTGTGATACAGGTTAAACTACGTAAATATTATTCTTATTCCTAATTGTGATGCAACACCGATACACAATTGCAATCCTACAGGTCTAATTAGTAGAATCTATAAGATCATATCAAAATGCATAGTATTTTTAGGTACTCATGATGTCCTAGCAAAATCTCCTTCAGAAATCATGTTACAAGTGTCTCTACGTTGATAAGGAGTGAACAGTTGGATTTCTCCGACAAGGAAAAAACTGTCACTCCAAGAAGGGAAGGCTCCTCTGGTGTTTCTTATGTTAAGTTAACTCATTCCGATCCTATCAGAACTCAGAAGTTTTGCTACTTATATAATACAGAAGGACACTTTCGTAGAAAGTGTAAGATCAGATTGCAGAACAGTGGTTTCAAAAATCTACAAAGCACCTTGAATATCATCCTAAAAGGTGCAACTAATGTTCGAAATTCTAAACGTATCGGTTGAAGAATAACGGGTGTTGATACTCTCTTCAAGGCATCATATCCCAAGACTGTCATTTCTGCTTACTCTATTAATAAACGAGCTGAAAGGAAGAGTAGTGGCACAAAACACTCCAAGAAGAACTGGAAGAAACATTCGAAGACATGGGTTCCTAAAAGTACTCATTCTATTACGAAGGATTCCAAGGAGCTATCGGCTAGGGAAACTGTCCAACTGGCTAACATGAACATGATGATAAATGGGTACAATAATCCCACCAACAAGTTATCTTGTACCTTCAAGAAAAAAAAAGATAAACTCAAGTAAATGTTCCAACTTCATTTCTTTTCATGATGACAGTGACTTTTTTTATGATAAATTATCTAGTCCAAATATAATAACTGTTAGAGCATTGCTCGGTTAAACCCACAAGTTTGGCTATCTCAAGCTTGTTGTCAATGTTAGGTGATCAAATCTATATCTTGGTTTCTAGTCTACTAAGTCAAGTTTCAGATATGTTAGAATTGTAGTTCAGTATCAGAGATCACCCTTGAAGACTGAAGATCGAAAAACATTTAGAGAACTTCTGTATCAGATACGTGAAGACTGAACCATTCTATTTTAATCATATTCTATTAATACCATGTCGTATGACTTAGAGTAGATTAACTTAAAAGAAGATATTTCGACTCAAGCTTGTCTTGTGAAAAATCTCAAAATATGATTTAGCGATTAGATGTTTAAATATCATAAGAGAGAAATATGAACTTACTGGAATTTCTACCCAGGGTAGGTTGGCGAACTCAGTTTGCAAACTATAGATATATGAGATACAAAAATACAGGAAGGTTGACCAACCAGATCGCAAACCACAAGTTCAGTTGGGTACAGTTCACGAACCCGGTTGGAGAATCGTGGTGAACTGATTTTATAAGTTGGATTTATTGGCTAGCAGTTGGCGAACCCGGTTCACGAACCGAGGTCAACTGAGTTCGGTAGTCTAGTAGGGTTAACGAACCCGGTTCACGAACCATAACACCTAACTCGTGAACCAGCCTTACAGTTGGAAAACTTTTGTACCAACTGTCATGACAATGTTTAGCAGATGCTCAAAGGCTTATAACTTTAATATGTTTAGTATTGCTAGAACTCTCTTAAACACTTCTAAGACTTCTTGATCACTTAAACACTTATATGTGTGAACTATGATTAATTCCTTAGGTGTTTAAATGAACATAAAATAGATTTTAGTTCTTTGGCTAAGTTTTCAAACCGAACAGTCATTATACACGGTTCAGTAACCGAGCCTATGTGTATAGTCTTTTATTGTAGTTTGAAGACCTAATTAGTTTGCTTGATTTTCAAGTTATCTTAGCTTGAATTTTAAGCTAACCACGGTCTTTGAAAACTATAAACAGAACATCTCTGTCAACTAGGAAAATCAATCCCTGACACTTTGTGTCCTAGTTGATTCTAGAGTCGCCTATATTGACCTTTTAGGTCAACACCTAAAAAAACTTCTCGTGGGGATTCGTGAAGCTAGGTTCAACTATCTTTACCTTTATAGTTCGTGAATCCTTATCTTTCTTTCTGTTATCGAGGTTTTCGTAATATCTTTCAGGCAAGATAGATGGTAATCACAAAGTTCTCTTCGTCTTAGACTCTGTGATTCCTCAAGATAGATATCTAAACACTGATCTTAGTTGATCTTTCAACGATTTTTCTTCAGAGGTGGTTAAGAATCTAGGATGCTCTTCGGGAGTTGTAAGTTCCGGATTTGTGAGGTTTGCTAGCTTGTTTATTGCAAACAAATTTCTACACCAGAAATCAAATAGGCTTATCTGTTAGAGGTAATTTGGTATCAAAAGTCTTCACTTCGGCTGAAGCAACTCTTAGGCTGTAAAGGACGTCAGTTAAGGGAATCAAGTGCGTAAAACTTTACGAAGTTCAAGAGACGTAAGGAGAGCGACAGTAACTGAATCGCTTGGAGGGTGGATTCGGTCTCAACTATATTCCAGTCCAAATTTTGATAGTAGGCTAGTGCCTGTAGCGTCTTAATACAGTGTAGTGTTCAATATGGATGAGGCCCCAGGGTTTTTCTACTATTGCGGTTTCCTGGTTGACAAAAATTTTGGTGTCTTGTGTTTTTCCTTTTTCGCATTATCTTGTTTATCTTTATAATTGGGTTTACACAGGTTTGTATGTATTCAATCTAAGTAGATACGTCCACTTAATTGTAATCGATTACGAGAATTGTTTCTTGTAGATTTCGTATCTTGAAAGATAGATAGATAACAAGTTTAATCACTTGGCAGAAATCCGATTGAATTATTTGGATACGACTAGATTGATCTTGGATATTGATTTTTGAGATCGTCCAAGTACTCTGCTTAACAATCAGGTTCACGGACCTTGTGTATATATACATACTGATTGAGGATAGGTTGAGATATTAACTCTACATACATATTGTAAAGGATCATTAAGTTGGTCTACTTGCAATTGTATTAAGTTTTATCTATATAAGTTGTCGAACGAAAAAGTTAGGTGTATTTGGTATCCCATGCATTTCCAATAACTCAAAAGGAAAAGTCATGCATAAATCTAATGTTGGCTTGTATCATGTGGTGAGTATGAAGATACTCTTTCTTGTGTTTTTATAGATTTGCATCCTCATCATAGCCAAAAATCATGTAAGATTAGGATATCTGATTAATAGATGTTCTATTTGGTTCAAATAGTTCTGTTATATGTCTCCTTATACTTTATTGCATGCAGTTTGCTCAAATACTATATCAAATTGTTATGTCCCACTAGCTTTAAAGAAAGACAAAATCGACATCTCCCTCTGTTGAGCCCCTGCTCCAGAGATGTATCCATCCTCAAGCAATTACATGACTTATTGAGTAGAATGGGTCAATAATTGAACAAATCTTTATCATTATTGTCTTTTATGCACCTTCATCATAAGTCATTGACTTAGTGTAACCACATCATTCGTAAAGTCCAAACTATAATAACTTGATGTGGGTATCAATAAATCTTATGTTCTTTGTGTTATATCCTCCCTGCCTATCTGACTCCTAAGCAAGAGATAAGAATAAGGTCCACGGAAATTTCTACATTACAAGCTAATATGTAAGATATGCTCTTAAATTTTTTTAATCATCAAAGTCGATATTTAAACTTGAGTAACATCGAGGATTAACATTGGACTATAAGAAAAGTGACTTTTACATATTATTATTGAGCTCTTATGTTCAACAATACCTGAGAACGCGGGAGTATAACAATCACACTCAATATTTCGTTTGACAATCTGTATGGACTAAACTCCAATATAATTCCGAGAGCACCAACTTAAAAGTGAGACTCAATCAAGAAATATATCAGAGAGTTTTATCTCTTTCTCAATGCAATTAGTAAATCAACTCGGTAGAAATCCGTGAGACTGATTGATATGAGAATAACTCGGATGGTACCAAAGACCAATGTCCAAGTGTCAATCAACTTCTATCCAACAAACAATGTCGGACTTATCAACCATGATTGAACTACGCACAACATGTGATTTTTCAATTATATAAACAAATATAACGTGGAAAAAAAATAACACATACACCAGAAATTTTGTTAACGAGGAAACCGCAAATGCAGAAAAACCGCGGGACCTAGTCCGGATTTGAACACCACACTGTATTAAGCCGCTACAGACTCTATCCTACTATAAGTTAACTTCAGACTGAAATGTAGTTGAGCCCTTACCAAGTCTCACACCGATTAAGGTACAGTCGTGTTCCTTACGTCTCTTGAATTCCAGTAGGACTCTACGCACGTGATTCCCTTAGATGATCTCACCCACAACTAAGAGTTGCTACGACTCAAAGTCGAAAACTTATAAATAAATCTGTCTCCCACATATATGTCTATTCTGGTTTTGTTTCCGACTTAAGATTAATCAAGATGAACAGGAAACTCAACTAATAATCCAGTCTTATACTCCCGAAGAGCAGCCTAGAAATATTAGTCACCTCGTAATAACCATACTGATTAACAGAAGAAGTTATTGAGGAATCACAAGAGTCGGAGACGAAGAACTGTTGTGATTACTTTTTATATCTTATCTATCGGAGATAAATCTCGAGTAAATCTTAGAGAAGATAAAACTCAATACGATAGAAAAAAGTAAGATTAGAATACGAAACTACAGAGAAAATAGTTGGATCTGGCTTCACGAATCCCAAATGAAGTCTTCAAGTCGTTAACTAATAAAGGTTTTGGAAAACCCTAGGTTACTGGAGAATCGAATCTAGTTTGCAACTAGGACACACGAGAGTGTCAGGATTAGATTTCCCAGATGCTAGAGTTCTACCTTATATAGTCTTTCAAATCAGGGTTGCTTACAATCAAAGCTAAGATAGCTTAGTAACAAAGCAATTGATATTCACTGTTAGATGAACTCCAGATTTAATATTTAAGCTAAGTCTGCTTAGAAACTAAGCAATCAATCTCCACCGCTAGATGGTATTAGCTTGATACACACAAATCAAATGTACCTATCTTTAAATATGGATAAACCATACTCAAACGTGTATAGCTTGTTGGCTCAATAATAATTAACCGAAGTTAGCCACATGAACACTTATAGTTTAGCCACATTCATCTAACACCTCTAGATCAAATATGATGATCAATCAATCATGATAGATAATCAAATGAATCTAAATGTGTTTCAAGAGAGTTGTTCAAATATTCATCATCTTATAGAAATATATATGAACCATTTGAAACAAAATCGGTTTGGTTTGTAATTGTACAAAGTACTTATACAAGAACCAATTCATGAACACAGTGCCACGGCTTGCAAAACAAGTTCGCATACCTTATTCCATTAAAGTTCCAGGGACTTTAGTTCGCAAACAAACTTAAGTTCATGAGTATGAAAAACATACTTACCGATTTTAGAACCTAACCACTGTGTTCGCAAACCGAGAATACGAACCATAGTTCCGGACTTTGTATTAGTCATGTCGTTCGCAAATAGAGTATGCTAACCACAGTTCCGTACTTTAGCCTTGTCTAGCCGTTCGCAAACAGAGTACGCGAACTACAGTCCAGACCTTGACATTTAAACCCGTTCGCAAACAAGAGTTCCGGACCTGAACTAGAACTTCACAGTTTGCATACAAAGTATACAACCTGTGTTATATCCATACATTGTTAGTAGTTCTAAACTCTCAGTTAATCATTGAAATATTCTTAGAAGACAACAATGGTAATCTTACACATACCACTAGCTTCAAGTAATTTTCAAGTGATTAATCGATCAATGCGAAACTTCCCAAGTTAACATCAAATGATTGTCTTACACAAATCATGTAAGATGTTCAAGGTAATTTTCACATGATCATCTTGACTTAATATTTAGTTTCCAACAAAAAAATTATTTCCAACTAAACTCGTCAAGTAGATGATGAAGTTTAAGCTAAAGCTAAAAGCTTCCAACACATATTTCGAGAAATATATAAATGAGATAAACTCGGCTCGAAATTTCAAATGTGTATAATGTAAAAGTCTATATAGCTATACGACTTAGTCTCTTTAGAAGATAGAATAGAATAAACTTCTGAATGATAGATAAGTTTTAGTCTCCATATACCTTTTGTTGATAAAGTTCCTCCAAGCTCTTCAGTAGACCTTCTTCTTTAATTGGTGAACCCTGTGAAGTCTAAAGCTCAACTACACACTTCTATCCTAATCCGAGACATAGCTATAAGTAGAATATAAATCAACTATATAGTTTTGATCAACTAAACTTGACAAACAAGCTTGAGATAGAAACGCTTGCGAGTTCGACCGAGCAGTGCTTTAACAATACCCTTTTGGGAATACAAAAGTCCACTTGAGATTTTTACAAAGCTGTTTATATTTTCACAAAAACTCTTCCATAAGAAAACAATTCGCGAACTGTTTTGCTCAAAGGGTAACTCTTCAGTTTCCTACTTTGACTTATCTTCCAGAAAGCGGTCACGAAACCAACCTTACTTTTGGAAATGCCTTCTTGATTTCACCTTCTATATAACACATACTTGAATTGAATTCTCTCTTTCAAGTCATTCTTTCAATTAAGCATGTCTCCCATGTTTCGCGTAAACATGGAAGAAGCTCTCAATAATGATTGCACGTGGTAGTTTTTCAAAAGGAAAGAGGAAATAACTTTGATTGAAGAGAAAGTTGAAAATCCTAATACCACTGAGGATCATCTCGATGTGAAATGTTACTTTGCTTATGATTATCAAGATTCAGAGCAAGAAGAGATGACTTCTTCAAATGTTGTTTATGATTTCCTAAAGAAATTTGAGGAAGCTAAGATTCAACTTGTTGAAGCCTTGAAGGGTCAAAACATGTTAAGAATTGAATAGAAAAAGGTTTCCTCTAACCTTGTTCTCATGAAATTACATGTAATGATATCCTCAATAAAGAGATTTTCCCTGCAGAGTTCGTGGATGCTATTGAAGACAAACTCAAAGGCCTCAAAACCAATGATGTTTCCAGTGGTAACTAATTAGATTTCCTATTATTTTAATTAACTCATTGTAGGGATTTTATGCTTATTGTTTTAAGGAGGAACACTAGCTTTTGGAGTAGTATATTTATATGTTTTACAATAGCCATTCCAAATATTGTCATCTTGCAATTATTAAAGTTTATTCAGTTAAAATTTATTTTGAAGATGATTGCAATACCTAATCTTTATCGATTATTATATGTATTATTTATTTTTTGAGATTTTTTCCTTACTATCATATTTATGTGACTAGAACGAATATCTCATAGGGTAAGCTCTTTGCGTTCATCAATAAAAGAGGAGTAAACTATTTTGAATATTGCAATATTGATCTTCCCACGATTACACTTTGTGAATATATTGGAGGGACTCCATAAGATGTTCTTAGTTGTTGACTTTTCTCCCCGAAACCGTAACTGGCAGGAAATAAGGTTGAGAAATTTAATCTCTACGTCCGTGTATGGCTAGAGAAGATATAATTCTTATGTTGAGCCACATCGCTAAAATTACTCTCTTTGTTTGTAACTGGCCTCGAGGGTAGTTTTTGTCGATGATTATTTTTCTCACGAAAGTAATGTATCTTAGTGCCTCTAACATTAGGATCGTTGATTTTAACTTCTTTGTTCATAACTGGCGAGAAGTAGGAAAAATATTTGGGATACAAATTTACTTGTGGATTTGTTAATGTCCAAGAAAATCCTTTTATTGTAGTTAGAAAAACATCGCTCATGTTTTTCTCTTTGGAATGACATCAAATGGCGGAGAGTAAAATTCGAACTTGTGCTTAATTGATATAACTCAGTGAGAGTGTGTGGCTGTGGAATTGTAGGGGATGACTATACATTTATCTTTCCTTGATAAAGACACTAAGTTCACTCGATGAAATCGTCTAAAAAGTTCATATGTTATATGTAGTCTTGATAACTCTTTTTTGTAGTTCATTATGATCCCTTATTTTTCGCCTTTGCCAATTTTGTTAACAAAAATGAGGAGAATTATTTAGTAGTATTCCACGATAACGGATGGTTTTTCAAAGCATTACGCAAAGGGAAGTGGCATATAAACTATAGGTTTTACCTATTATGCAAAAGAGGTAAGTAAATACTAAGGGGGGGGGACATATCACCGTAGTATTGTTTAAATTTTTTTGGTATAATTGGACTTTGAGGAATGTAACAATACTATGCACCGATATAACAACCATTGAGTAGATTGACTTCATCATTCTATAAAATCTTTAAACAAGTATTCTCATAAGTTGTTACCGTTGCGGATCTTCAACAACAAAGGTGTTGAAACGATCATATAAAGAACCACAGAAAAACTCGAAGAACGAAGAATTCAAGACGATGTTGAAGATTTAAAGAAATAAAGCATAATGGATTTTGAGCTGAAAGGTTAATTTATTTTGAATCCATATATATTGATAGTTTTTGTCACTAAAATTGACAAACGCGAAGATTGTAAGGGCACTGCTCAGTCAAAATCGCAAGTTTTTATATCTCAAGCTTGTTGTTAATGTTAGATGCACAACCTATATATTGATTTCTGGTCTACTAAAGTCAAGTCTCGGATTAGGATTATAGCATGGTAAGTTGAGTATCAGACATCACTGAATATATAACCCTTGAAGATAGAAGACCGAAGATCTTAACGGAGACATTTGGAAAACTTCATCGACAAAGAGGTATTTGAAGACTGAACCACCCTATTTACTCATGGCATTTACCATTCTATCTTATGAGATTATGTCGTATGATTTTAGTAGAATTCATATTGCAAAGAAGAAATTTCGAGTCAAGCTTGTCGTGATAAATCTCTCGAAATATGATTCAAGCAATGGATATTCATAGAACCTTAATAATCTTGGAACTGGTGGGATTGGTGGTGGTAGTTATTGTTGTGGAGTTTTATTGATTTTAGATGTTGCAGATGATGGTGGAGATTATAATCATGATTATGATTATAATGGTGATGAGGTTTATAATGGTGCTGAGAAGCAACTGAAATCGTTAATGGCGTCGAAGGTGGAGAAACATGCAAAAACAGTGTTGATGGCCGAGAAGGAGAATCAAAATGATCACGTCGACGGTTTCCAGATGGAGAAAAAATATAAACGAGAAAAGACTTACGGGTACAATAGTCTGTTTCAAGTTTAATTGCTTCACATCCATCTCACCCATGTTAAACGATTACTCGTCTTGTATAACCTTTTTTGGGCATTTGGTCCATTTTCTCATAACCGCTAATGGTGGGTACCGGTTTACTGGAGGGTACCAAGCCTCATCTAAGACAAACTACAAAGTGCTTTGCCATATATATGAATTTGGTACCCTATCCAGTAAACCGGTACCCCTATAACGATGATGTATTTTCTGGAAAGAATTCACCAATTAGGATAACGAAAAGGAAAATGAAAAAAAAAAAAAAAAAAAAAAAAGACTCGGGAATCAAATTGCATGTGAAAATATGTAAAAAGCATCGCTATATTCTACCACAGAAACGTAATCTTAATTAGATCTTTTCATGTTCTTTGAATAATTATCCGGCTGTATGATGCTCTTCAAATGGGTATCCTGCCTCAGTATTTGCGACAATGTCTTAACTTTTTAATGAGGCCTCATGAAAATTTAAAATCCCAAAGGTAAGATCCTGTTCATTTTAACGATATCTCAATTTCTTTATTACATTTTTTTTTTTTTTTTTTTTGAAGTTTAAAAACTGGTCGGAGCTTCCTACAGGGTTTTGGCAGGGAGGCTGATAGGAATGACGACGGCTGAGCTCTCGCTTGAATGTAGAGTTATTTTGAAGCCCCCTTGAGCTAAGACAAATGTTGTCATTCCCTCTACCAGTGCATCATTTTTACCACAGGTAGAAAACCATACAACATGATGTGTTTATGGTGTGACGCAGTTGTGGGGTACCATGTGAGCATCACATGAATAATGTCCAGAGATTACACATGCTAGGAAACAAAAACCACCTGCAATGGGTCTTAAGTGTAACTAAGATTGTTAGAGAATAATTAACGTTATTTAATTTTGAACAAAATCTTACCTTAAAATTGTAGTACATTTACAAAAGATTTCGTTGTTCAGTTTATGTATATGTGACTTTCCTTGTTTCGTGGTCTCACACAACACTGACTGATCTGAACATTATGGTCACTTGATTGGTTGTTGTCTTCCTAATCAGTATTACCATTTGAACAAAATTAATTTAGCATTTAAATCTCAATTATACATATCCTTACATAGATCTTCCCAGATAAAATACATCCATATGCTACTATTTTATGTGCTTCTTCATTCTTTTCTTATCACATAGAAAATGTTCTTCGTAGGGGGGCCCATACGCTTAGAATGTTGATGATCTTTGTTGGAATTCCCATGTGACTGATATCTCAGATTAAACAGTTATATTCTTATTTTCAGAATTAATAAATAAAATAAGAGTTTGATCGAACTAAAATGTCTTTTTTTTTTTGTTGATCGATGGCCCGTAGGAGCCGAAATAAAAAGAAAAAACTGGAAAAAGAACAGAAAGAAACACTAGCTAATAACTTGTGCTTTTTCCAGAGAAATGCATTCCGAGATTTTTTTTTATTTTTTTTTGATAAACAAGGAACTTTTTCATTAATGGAATTTAAAAGTTACAATGAGTTTAAGATCGAAAATAAGAGAATACAAAGTAACAAGAACATACCGTAAAAGTACAATACCGAGAAATCCGACAAGAGAAAGAGAAGGACTACCGGAGTAAGACAAATACAAGTATGAATAAGATCCGATTAAATCGGAAGAAGGATGGTTTTTCTCGGAATTAAATTCCAACAATTTAGTTTGTTTTTCTTCTTTAGAAAGAAATGCTCCCAAAGTAGGGGTGATTTGCTCAAATTTCTTGTAACTAGTGATGAAGCTTCCGTCGTCAAAAAGACCACCGATGAAGATTTCGTCGCCGGATAAGTTGATGATGAAGATTCCGATGAAGAGTTCGCCGGAGACAACAAAGATGGAGATTTCGTCTTTGGAGATATCCATGTATTATAGACATTGCGCCTAAAGGCGTCAGCAACGAGTAGATGTGCAACTTCATTAGCTTCTTGTGGAACAAAATGAAAAACAACATGATTGTTGCTAGTCAGTTGCCTAATCTGGTCAATGAATTTGAGAATTCGCCATGGAACTTTCCTTAGAGAACCAATCAGTGCTAGGACCATTTCCTGAGAGTCACCTTCAATAACATAATCATGATAGTTCATTTCAGTGGCAAGTTTAGCGGCAAGAAGGAAACCTAATGCTTTCAATAACATAATCATGATAGTTCATTTCAGTGGCAAGTTTAGCGGCAAGAAGGAAACCTAATGCTTTAGCAGTAAGAGGATTCTGGAAATCTGCAGGATCAGTTCTAGCCCAAAGAAATTTTCCTTGAGAATTCCTAGCCACAATAGCGCAAGCAGCACCTCTAATACGCCAAGAAGCATCCACGTTAATCTTGATACACCCTGCAATAGGAGGGCACTAGGAGGCCAAACTAAAATATCATTTTAGTTTTATTCAAAAAGGGGTTGGGGCCCAGCTTGTCGCTCGGTTGCCAACTAAAACTCTGTATGACTCTGGATATTTAGCTAAAAGTTAAAATGTTGAGAGTTTGATCGAAATGAATAAATAAAATAAAATGAGTTTTATTTTTTATTTTTTTAATGTCAAACTAACCAATTCATTCGTATTAAAAATTATTTAAGTGATGCCTTTTTTAATAGTATCAGGATTTTTTGTACAAAGAGTAGAGTGAAGGAATGGTATCAGGAATCAAATCCAACCATTTTTTTTAATTATTTTCTTGGAGAAGAGATGCTATTGTAAATAAGAGAAGTTTTCCCAATATCTTGTCATCTTGCAGAGAGAGTAATCAGATGAAAACATTTGTCAATCTCCAAAGTACTTGAAACCAAATCAATGTATCATGAACAAAACTTCAATAATAGAAAGAATCGGACAAAAGGGAAGACTAGAATCCCACAAGCAGAGGAGGCAAGACTCACACAAAAGCGAAACACTAAACCTAATTAGAGACAAGAACACATTAAATAAATAATAACCTAGATCTAAATAAGAACATCAATTTAAAAAAAAAACGGATACCTACAATCACTGAACCTAATTAAAACTCAAAAATTTAGAAATCCTTGCTCAGATCTAGTCCCCAATAGGCTAGATATAAGCAAGAAGAAGGCTATGGTTTTTCCTTGTTTTTTATCCGGAGAAGAGGGAGAGAGGGGAGAAATGCTTTACAATTATCGTTTTAACACTTACAATGCATGATTATAATTGTCGATGACATGAATAAGATTAATCAGAAAAATAATACCACGAGTCTAGAATTGCACAACTCATTGAACTCATTGGCATAAATATATGAAAAGATTTCCTTTCATGTTTATTAGGAATATCAGAATTAGGTTAATGTATTTATGTTGATATTTAAATCCCAGAAAGAAACAATATTAAATATCTTCTCCCATGGTAAACCTATTGTGATTTATCAGCTGCAAGAATTTTCCTGAAATCGGGAGAGAAATCTTATTTCCTAATCTCATACCATTTCCTAACAGGGTGAATCCCTGCAAGCAAATCCGCTGCTCTACTCTCTGTAGCAGTGAGTAATCTTCAAAGAAAGAAACCTTTTCCTCAAATCTTTAACTCTTCTCCATATATGTAAGGCATTTCAAGAAGGAAACGCTTTTTTTTATCATAGGTGTGAACAGATTACAAACAACCATATAATCCATGGCTAAGTGAACGCTCAGAAAATCTCTCTGGATATCCAGCTCAAGCCCGAGCTCAAATCCTTGTATCTCATGAGCCAACACAGAAATATCATAACCACCGCCATAAGGAACCACTAAAACATCAACCGTGCGTTTTTTAATCATAGCTCCATAACCACCAGAGTTACCCTTCTTTGAGCCATCGGAATTGATCATGACCTCATTTTCATAGAGAGCTAACCAAGTGCAATCAATTACTTCAGGAGTAAAAAAAGTGCAGTTAATAGTCCATCTCCTCATGATCCATCCGGCATTCATATTATCCTCATCTTTCTGGATTGAGGATGACATTTTAAATCTCACATCCTGCACTATAAGAATGCTGACTTGTTATTGAGAGTTTATCTGCTCTAAAATTTTTGTTATATCTTTCCCTCCATATATGATAAATGAAGCCATTAAACACTAATTTCTTAATTATAGTCATACAGTTTTGGGCCTTGAACTGTTGAGTGCACCATTTAACTTCCTCATCCCATGTATTTTCCATTATTCTCACAAAGCCAAGTTTTAAAATCAAACCTTGCCACCAACAGTGAAAGGGCAGTCATGAAATAAATGATCTTCAGTTTCATTATCAGAGTTGCAAAAAACACAAGAAGCATCTTGCACAACACCCCATTTTAACAACTTACTTTTTGTCTTTCGCCTCTTTGAAATGCAAGCCAAGAAATAAACTCTATCTTGGGATATGATTCTTAAGCCACAATAAGCGCTGGGGGGTGGGGGTGGTTGGCTATATATGGGGCCAAATCAGTTTATCTTTCTCACTAATATTGAATTCAACTACCACCTCTTAAATATTTTCTTACATAAAGAAAGGAAAATTCCACTCCCCATTAGATATGAAATCATCAACAACCTTATTGTCAGAAGCACCAATTGTATCCAGGGCCTCTTGCTCAATCTATCAACTAACTTGCCCTTGTGATGCTAAGAATCATTGTTGATGGTGGCTTTTAACTTAGGGAGAAAACTGTAATAGTCTGTCTACCTGACCCGGCATCAGGAATGCTGGACCTTGATATGCCTACATTCCGTAAGGAATTTAAAGAATATATCAAAATCATGGGAGAGCATATGCCTCTGTTCTCGTACATACATAACTATGTTTATGAGCTTCGCCTGGCTGAACTCAAGAAACGTATATATATATAACAACGTTCACTACTAATGCAGTATTTACATATATAAAATTATCGGAACAGTATTGGTACATGTTGCAATAATCCCAGACATTCTAATATTTTATCATGAAAACTCAAGCTCCTAAATGAATTTCTCACTAGTATAGAGCCGACTGAGGACTATTTAGTGCTATGTTCCCCAGTTGAACATTTAATATTGTTCATTCATCTGAGTAACATAGATTTCCTGAAGTGTCTAATTAAGATATGCATAAAAGTACCTGATCAAGAGCATCGTTGGATGTGCCAACAAGACTAGGTATCCATCATGTTACTTGCAAGAGTAGCAAAATTTAATGATTTTGTGCTAACGCGCAAAATTCACTTAATTTATTCAATTTTGTGTCGATACATAAAATTCAATTATTTGACCTAATTTTGTGTCAACTCACAAAATTTGATTATTTTACCCTAAAACTAGAGCAAGCACGATATCTCGATTCCTATTGGTCGAGACTAAACCTAAGCAAGCTAGGAATTAATGAATCTTGTGGCCGTTGGGTACAAAACCCTAGCCAAGGTTGAAAAATTGAAGTAGGGGAAAACCGTGACTGACTAGGTCAGTCGCGAAAAGAGCTTGGCCGTACCCTTTTGTCGGTCGATCCAACAAGCTCCGCACCTCCTATAGCCGACCAATCACGTCTCATTTTGGCTCTTTGTCGCCCCCCCCCCCCCCCCTTTTTAATCAACTAATCAATTCGCTCGTAAATAATGCTCCGCTTCCAATAGCCGGCCAAAGTAGGCTGGTCGAGATGGTTGGTATTATTAAAATTAAATCTTGGCCGCCCAAGTCAGTCGCAAAATGATCATGACCACCCAACTTGGCCGGTCAAATTAGCAAGCCTTGCTCCTCCCATGCTCGGACAACCAGGGCCTATAGTGACTACTTGTCGCTCATTTATTGTCATGGACAATCAGATCGCTCGTAGCCTACATGCTCTGCTTCCAATATCCCGCTAAAGTAGGCTAGTCGAGCTGCTTAGTTTTATTTAAAATTAAATCTTGGCCGCCCAAGTCAGTCGCAAAACGATCACGACCATCCAACTTGGTCGAACAGTTTAACTAACATGGCTCTTGCTATGCTCGACCAATCAAGCTTCATGATAACTACATATTTCCCTTCTATTTTTTTTTCCTTCAAACAATCAGGTCGCTCGTAGCATACATGCTCCGCTCCCGATGACTAGCCAAAGTATGCTAGTCGAGCTGTTTTAAAACCTTATTAGGTTAAATAATGCGTCTGTGTCAGTCGCAAATTGATCTCAACCGTTCAACTTAGCTAGCTGATTTAACCTGTTTTAGATTCAATTTGATTTAACCAATGAGGTACCATGACTACTATCTATCATCTTTCTCCTTGACGGACCATTCACATCGTCCATAGATCACATATGCAACTACCAATGGTCGACCAAAGAGGGCCGATCAAGCTCCTTTAAAAATCAATAAAAGGATCCGCGACAGATCCGGACCTTCCATTATGAATGATACATTTATTAGACCATTGCTTGGTAGAACTCACAAGTGTTGTTATATCAAGCTTGTTGTCAAATTTAGTTGTCAAAATTATATCTTGATTTCTAGTCTACAATTAGTTAAGTCTCGGTCTAGGATAATGGAGTTGAGAAACGAGCCAGTCATCATTTACGTTCTACCGTTTGAAGGCGAAGATCAAAAGAAGCTTTTATAGAAATTCATTGACAAAAGGTAACTGAAGACTGAACCACCTATATCTCAAGTTATATTCACCTTTCTATCCTTGATACGATTGTCACATAACTAATTAGACTAGCTTGCATAGACAACAATTTCGAGTCGAGAACTAATTATTTAGTCTACGAATTTCTCGTAATATAATGACTAAGCTTAATGAACATTTATTCATACTTGATCAAATTCGATGGAGAACAATTTATTGTTCGGAACCAAATCATGGTTCAAGTTTATCATTCGAAAATAGTCTGGAACAGTGATATGTGTCATTGCTGTTATTCATGAATGTTTTGAATTGATTTAGTGATATAAAACTACTATATTCGGAATACAAGACAGTGTTATCAGTCTTACAAACTGAGAAACTGTTATATGTCTTGTTAGAGCACTGCTCGGTCGAACTCGCAAGCGTTGTTATCTAAAGCTTGTTTGTCAATGTTATTGATCAAAACTATAAGTCTTGATTTCTAATCTACTTATAGTAATGTCTCGGACTAGGATAGATTGTGTAGTTGAGCATTAAACTTCACGGCATTCATCAATTGAAGACGAAGAACTACTAAGGAGAGCTTGTGGAACTTCATCAACAAAAGGTATGTGGAGACTAAAACTCATCTATCACTTGGAAAGTCTATTTCTACTCTTTCTCCTATATTGAGACAAAAGTCGTATTACTATATAGTATTCGATTATACACATTTGAGATTTCGAGCTGAGTTTAACTCGCTTACATATTTCTCGAAATATGTGTTGGTAAGCTTTCGCTTCAACCAAGTTCGTCTTATATTCTTGACGAAAGTCAAAAGATGATCATGTGAAAATCGCCGAGTAACATCTTACATGGTTTGTGTGATACAATCATTTGGTGTAGACTTGGAATGTTTCGTTATGATTATTTCAATAACTTGAAAATTGCTTTGATGCTAATAGTGTGTGAAAACGGCTATTGTCATCCTCTAAGAAAGTTTCAATGATTGAAATAGAGTTTAGAACTATTGGATTATGAACATAGTATGCATTCTTGCATGTATGTGATCCATGACCGGAACTATAGTATGCATACCCGTATGCGTACTTGTAGTTATGAAATTCCGTGTACCAAGTACACATACTTGTACGCATACTTGCGTAAGGTATAGGTCCGGGAATTTATGCTGGGTTTTGGAAGTGTACTAAGGTATGCGTACCCATTCGCATACTGGTGAACCCAAACTCAGACCGGCTACTTAAGTATGCGTACCCGTTTGCATACTTGAGTGATTAAAGTTTTAAAGTCGGGTTTTTCATGAACTAATACATTTACATATTAAGGAATGCATTCTTTGCAAACCGTGCGTATAATGTTCATGAATTGATACGTGTGAATTAAACATATTTTGCTTCTTTTGTTCTTGTATACTTCTATGAGAATATAGCAATTGAACAACTCTTTAACTAGTTTCATTTGAGTCATTTGAACTAGTTATGGTTAAGATGAATAAGGTTGATATGAGAGTGTTCATATAGCTAACCTTGGTGAACTACTGTTTAGCCAACATGGTGTACACGTTTAGGTATGGTTACTTAAACCTAAATGAAGGTACATTTCATTTGTGTATAACAAGCTAAGTTCGATCTAACGGTTGAAAGATATTAGATGGAACTTAGCTTGAATCTAATCAGGTTTTCATCCAACGATGAATATTGAATGCTTTATTACCAAGGTAACTTAGATTGCAAACTCTGATTTGAAAACTATATAAAGGAGAACCCTAGCAACTGGGAAAACTAATCCCCACACCTCTTGTGTGATACTAGTTGCATAAGCTAGAGTCGATTCTCCTTTAACCTTAGGTTTTTCACGAAACCCTGTAGGTTAACGACTTGAAGACTTCATAGGGATTGTGAAGCCAGGCCCAACTATTTTCTCTGTAGTTGCGTGTTCTGATCTTACTTCTTCTATCGTGATTGAGTATATCTTTGCTAAGATTTGATTTAGATTTATCTCCGATAGGTAAGATTAAAAGTAGTCACAAACATCTTCATCTCATCGTTTGTGATTCCACAATATCTTGTTTCGCTACCATACGATTAATATTATTGTGAGGTGATTGATAATACTAGGTTGTTCTTTGGGAATATAAGTCCGGTTTATCAATTTGGTTCCTATGCACCTTGATTTATCAAAAGAAGGAACAAAACTCGTAGGTATTTCTTTGGGAGACAGATTTATCTATTCCAATAGACTTTTCTGTGTGAGACAGATTTTTTTATCAAGTCTTCGACTTTATATCGTAGTGACTCTTGGTTGTGGGTGAGATCAACTAAGGGAATCAAGTGCGTAGAATCCTGCTGGGGTTCAGAGACGTAAGGAGCGCAACCGTACCTTGATCAGTGTGAGATTGATTAGGGCTCAACTACATTCCAGTCCGAAATTCATTGGTAGTAGGCTAGTGTCTGTAGCGGCTTAATACAGTGTGGTGTTCAAAGCTGGACTAGGTCCCGGGGGTTTTCTGCATTTGCGGTTTTCCTCGTTAACAAAATTATGGTGTATGTATTATTTCTTTTCAGCATTATATTTTGTTATATAATTGAAATATCACAGGTTGTGCATTGAATCGATCAATTGGTAAATCCAACCTTTGGTTGTTGATTGAAATTGATTGATCCTTGAACATTGGTCTTTGGTACCGTTCAAGTTATTTCTCTTATATTCAATCGGGCTCGCAAATTCCTATTTGCTGATTGCAGATTGAATTAACAGATTAAGATATAAACTCTATGATATACTTTTCTCTAGGTTGAGTCTGACTGTCTAGTTGATTCTCTTGAAAGTATATTGGAGTTTGTCTATTCAGATTGCCAAACGAAATATTGGGTGTTGTTTTTAGAACCCCGATTTTTCATGTCTGAAGTCGTATTACAGGTATTCGTACACGTAGTGGAGTAGTTATATATTGACTTTCATATTTGTGTGATATATTCATATGTACATCATGGGAAAATATGTTTGTTTCGTGATCCAAATAGGTATGTACATTCGTATACAAACCATTGTGGAACTGTGGTAAGGAAACCAGGTTAAAATAATCATACTGATTTGCGAGCCAAAACAGTTCTTTGTTCTAGAACCAGCTTAGTACCCAAAACCGGTACACAAGATGAATGTTTTGTGAACTCCGGAACCGGAAAAGGTCTTAAGTTTGCAAACCAGTACATGAACTAATTTTTTTTGCAGACTCAGTAACTTTGAGTTGGTTCAAAGTTTGCAAAACCGGTACGTGAACTGAAAAAGCTCTGTAGAGTCTGAAACTTGGTAATTTCATAAGTTTCCAAACCGTTTTATGAACTGAAAAGTTCTGTAGACTCAAGATGTCGGTAATTGCATATAAGTTTGCAAACCGGTCCACGTACTGTGACTCGGCCGATTCACGAACGGTTCAAGTAATTGTACTTTGTACATTTACAAACTATGATGATCATGATTCAATTACAATTAAACTATTTCTATGAAGTAATTTGCATTTTATCATTTCTCTAATTAACACTAGACTCAATAGATCATATGATTGTGCTCACCTCAACACATTCTAAGTGTGTTAAAATTTACATCTTATCTCATGTTCCCTTGAAAGAGATAAGAACTTTGCACATCGGGGCTTTGGATCAAAATATTAATATTATTGCTTGGATACCCATACGTCTCAAGTAATGGTATTGGAAATTTCGATCTGCAAAACTTTAAACAAGAAGGGATAAAAATGACATTTTCATTCCATTTCAGGTTTGTGTGCGTGAATATTTATAAGTTCCGAAATCGTGCATGATAAATGACTTCCATTTCAAGACTCATATCTCTTTCTCAAGAAGGTTTGCATGTTGAGCCATACATTTGTGTTTCACAAATTCATTTTTCTCAACGAATCATAGAGGTTCCAAGCACAATATCTTCTCGTGAAACCTTTGCTCCAATTGTTGTTGATACTATTCCAACTAACAAGGAGAAAGAGATGTTTATTCCTTTTGTCTCATCTCTTAAGAAGAGAAGGAAGAATCAGAAGAAACCTAGATCGGAATACTCCAATCATAAAAGGTTTGAAAATATTCTTGGAGAACTAAGGAAAACCAAGGAGGTAAAGGGACTAAAGAAGATTTTACAAAAATCTCTCAAACTACAAGATGCTCTTGTCAATCAACAGCCTACCAGGTTTGCAGGAACTAACTCTTTGATTCATGAATCGTATGTTCCTTTGCCAGTCATTGATAAGGAGTTTGGAGATGATAAGGAATTCTTCAAATACCTTAATGTCCAGGAAACTTCTTTTGAGGATTTTATTCTTGAGAAGGATAACTAGGGTTTGGTATAGCAAAGATTGTGATTACACATACCTATTTTCAACGTTTTTTCATCTTGCATGTTTTTGGATTTATTTATTTAAATTCTAGAGTTGTTGGATGATGAACTTGCAGTATGTAATCATTATTGGTTTAATTATTGCAAAAATCTTATGAAATATTTGTGCCTTTGCGTTCTCGTGAATCGAGCTAATATTTCATATATGCTCAGAAGTTAAATCCATTATGTTTTTATAAACGGAAAATAAAACTAACTCTTTGAGATTTTTCTCGCAGTATTGATCTTTTTGTAATCACACTTTTGTGTTTCGCCGACATACTCCATAAAATTTTCTTATGTTGAGTAAAATCGAGTAAAATTGTCTCGTTGTTCGTAACTGGCCTTGAGATTAAATTATGTCGATACTATGGATACAAATCCTTGTGATTTTTTAATGTCTAAAAATCCTTGTTTTTCACGAAAGAAAGGTCACTCATGTTGTTCTCTTGGGAATGACATTTTATGGGGGAGAGTTCTTCAATGAACTTGTGATTAATTGTTATATCTTTGTGGGGAGTGTGGTTGTGGAATTATAAAGGGGATGCTTATATCTTTTTAATCTCCTAGGATGAGCGCTAAGTATTTATTACTATGTGATATCATCTAAACAAGTTGATATGAGGAGTTGCATTTTAACTATGTTATTATGTAGTATCTCCATCTTCCTTAAGCTTGAGATATCCTTTGGTTGTATTCATTACGATCCCACGATTTTCGTACCTTTGTTAATTTTATTGACAAAAAGGGGGAGAATTATTTAGTAGTTTCATACTACATACATATGGTTTACGGATCATTATGTAAGGGGGAGTGAATCATTTAAGCAATAGGTTTATCTATTAAACAAAAGATGTAAGTATTGATTAAGGGGGAGAAACATATCACCATAGAATTACTTCATAGTTGAGAAACAATTGAACTTTGGAGCGAAGATAATAATATTATGTTTCTGCATAACAATGATTGAGCATATTTGTTTTTAAAAAGTTGTTATCGCTATGGAATTGGTCTTCAACAACAACGATGCTGAGTTGAACACGTTCAGAATCATTGCAACTTGAAATAACAAAGAGTTCAAGGAGAGTTGGAGAAACCAAGGAAATCAAGAAGACATGGTGGATCGAGGAGTTTTTGCAAAACTTTATTTTTGTTATCCATGTGTATTAAATAGTTTTGTCACTAAAATTGACAAGGGGGAGATTGTTAGAGCATTGCTCGGTCTAACTCAAGAGTGTTGCTATATCAAGCTTGTTATCAAATTTGGTTGTCAAAAATATATCTTGATTTCTAGTCTACAATTAGTTAAGTCTCGCTCTAGGATAGTGGAGTTGAGAAACGAGCCAGTCATCATTTACGTTATACTGTTTGAAGGCGAAGATCAACCGAAGCTTTTGGATAACTTCATCGACAAAAGGTAAGTAAAGACTGAACCACCTATTTCTCAAGTTATATTCACCTTTATATCCTTGAGACCATTGTCGCATAACTAATTAGACTAGCTTGCATAGACAACAATTTCGAGTCGAGAACTAATTATTTAGTCTACGAATTTCTCGTAATATAATGACTAAGCTTAATGAACATTTGTTCATACTTGATCAAATTTGATGGAGAACAATTTATTGTATGAAACCAAATCATGATTCAAGTTTATCATTCGAAAATAGCCTGGAACAGTGATATGTGTCATTGTTGTTATTCAGGAATGTTTCGAATTGATTTAGAGATATAGAACTACTATATTTGGAATACAAGACAGTGTTATCAGTCTTACAAACTGAGAAAACTGTTATGTGTCTGAAGTCGTAATACAGGTATTCGTACACGTAGCAGAGTAGCTATATATCGACTTTCATATTTATGTGATATATTCATATGTACATCATGGGAAAATCTGTTCGTTTCGTGATCCGGATATGTATGTATATTCATATACAAACCATTGTGGAACTGTGGTAAGGAAACCTGGTATGCGAGCCAAAACAGTTCTTTGTTCTAGAACCAGTTTAGTACCCAGAACCGGTACACAAGATTAATGTTCTGTGAACTCCGCAACCGGCAAAGGTCTTAAGTATGCAAACCGGTATGTGAACTAAAAAGTTCTGTAGACTCCATAACTTTGAGTTGGTTCAAAGTTTGCAAACCGGTACGTGAACTGAAAAAGCTCTGTAGAGTCCAAAACTTGGTAATTGCATAAGTTTGCAAACCGGTTTATGAACTGAAAAGTTATGTAGACTCCGGAACTCGGTAATTTCATATAAGTTTGCAAATCGGTCTGCGTACTGTGACTCAGCCGATTCACGAACGATTCAAGTAATTATACTTTGTACATTTACAAACTATGCCGATCATGATTCAATTGCGATTAAATTATTTCTATGAAGTAATTTGGATTTGATCTTTTCTCTAATTAATACTAGACTCAATTGATCACATGATTGTGACTCAATATTAATGTCTTAGTGAACATGAAAATTAGTGTTAAGCTTTTAAGTTCAAATCAGCTAGTTTTGGCTAACCATATTGAACATAGTCTTTATACACGGTTCGGTTATGGTATACCTAACCATAGTTTATATCTTGTATATGTGATGAAGATTCAAAGCTTTCATCTAACGGTGGATATTGTTTGCTTGGTTCCAAAGCTATCTTAGCTTAAACCTAAAACAACCTAGGCTTTGAAGTCTATATAAGGGGAACTCTTGGAAACTGGGATCTTTGAATCCTGAAAGTACTTTTTGGTGTGTCCTAGTTGTATCTAGAGTCGTCCTCTCCAATAACCCTTTTAGGGTTTAACGACTACAAAGACTTCATTGGGATTTATGGAGCCATGTCTAGTTATCTTTTATCTTGATAACTTGAGTATCCTGAACTTGATTGTTTGTAAAGCCTTGCTCCATCAATCAAGATAGATAGTAATCGACATATTTTCTTCATCTCATACTTTGTTGATTCTACAAGTTTTATACTTGTGAGGTGAATAATAATCTAGGTTGCACTTCGGGTTGCATAAGTCCGTATTTTGGGGATAGCCAGACTTTTGTCTAAGTTGATATCGATATCCATCACCTGGATCTATCATTTGATCTGATCATCAGTTTAGATCGTAAATCAGGAAATAAAATATAGGATTAATCTGTGGGAGGTATATTTGGTTTAAAGTCTTCAATTGAGTTGAAGCAACTCTTAGTCGTGGGTGAGATCGTCTAAGGGAATCAATTGCGTAGAGTCTTGTTGGGATTCAAAAGGCATAAGGAGCACCTGAATCAGTGGGAGATTGAGTTTGGTCTCAACTACATTTCAGACCGAAGTTAATTGGAAGTAGACTAGTGTCTGTAGCGGTTTAATACAGTTTGGTGTTCAATCTGGACTAGGTCCCAGGTTTTTTCCTGCATTTACGGTTTCCTCGTGAACAAAGCTTATAGTGTCTGTGTTATTTCATTTTTCCGAATTATATTGTTTATCTTTATAATTTAAATATCACAGGTTATGCGTTGATAAATCACAGTATCTAGGTCCAACCTTGTTAGTTGGAAAAGACTTGATTGATCCTTGGACATTGGTCTTTGGTACCGTCCAAGAACTCTCTTTGTAATTAGGTTCACGAATTCAATTCTGTAAACGTTCTAACAACAAGAGAGAGAGAGATATATAATTCTAGGCACTTTCCTTGATTGAGTTTTTACTCTCGGAGTTGTGTTGAGGTTGTCCATACAGATTTCCTAAGAAAAAGTTGGTGGTGTATCTTCGTACCCCCTGCACTTTCAACATTATATGTATAGGTTTTATAACTTAATAACATAAGTTATTTTTGAGTGCTTCTCCTGGCAAGTCATACGAAACTTGACCTGTCACTACCTACTTGCAGCATAGCTCGCGTGTGATTGGTCGAACCTGCATGTCTTACATGCACGATCAAAATCACATACTTAGTTGAGTTGATGACCACATCTTATTCATTACCTTTCATAGATACTCTTCATGTACCATGATGTCAAAGAGAGGTGTTGGAATAATCACGTTCCATACAGCTCAACTTGCTGACCTAGTCATACATGTCAACCTAGTCATGCAAGACAAGCAAGTTATGCAAGATGACTTTTTTCATATTTTTACTCGAGACATCAACAATGCCACAAATTAATGGGGGATGTTCATCAGGGTATTGGTCTGGCGGCCTACAACATGTGGTGTGCAACACACCCATTATGAGAAAGTGACATGGAAGGCGAGTTGAGAAGTAGTGGATGTGAAACCGTCTTCCCTCCATGATAGGGAGACAATTTCATCACTTTCACACGATCTCCACATTCTCACCCCTCCACACTTAGACTTCCTATAAGATCAGGATGTACAAGCATGATTACACATAAATAGATTTTTTGATCTATTTCGAAAGAGTTAATCATCAACATAAGTATCCAAAAAATACAGAGAACTAACTGTTAGAGCATTGCTCGGTCGAACTCGCATGCGTTGCTATCTCAAGCATGTTTGTCAATGTTAGTGATCAAAACTATAAGTCTTGATTTCTAGCCTATTTATAGATGTCTCATACTAGGACATAAATAGTGTAGTTGAGCTTAGTTTTCACGACGTTCATCATTTGAAGACGAAGAACTACTAAGGGGAGCTTGTGGAACTTCTTCGAAAAAAGGTATGTGAAGACTTGAACTCATCTATCACTTGGAAAGTCTATTTCTACTATCTCCTATATTGAGACATAATTCGTGTTACGATATAGTTTTCTCTATACACATTTGAGATTTCGAGCTGAGTATATCTCGCTTACATATTTCTCGAAATATGTGTTGGTAAGCTTTCGCTTTGACCAAGTTCATATTATATCATGAGAAAATTGCCGAGTAACATCTTACATGGTTTGTGTGATACAATCATTTGATGTAGGCTTGGAATGTTTCGATAATGAATATTTCAATATCTTGAAAATTGCTTTGATGCTAATAGTGTGTGAAAACGGCTATTATCATTATAGAAGAATGTTTCAATGATTGAAATAAAGAGTTTAGAATCTTGTAACCATCCTTCGATATAAGCATACTGTGTTCGCACATTAGTGTATAAGTCCAAAACCGGGAACCTAAAGTATGCATACTTGTGTGTATACAAAATGGTTATAGGAGACTGGGTAAGTATGCGTACCCGTACGCATACTGGCGGAAGTTCACGTCCGTGAATTTCTGCTGAGTTTGAAAACCAAAACCAAACTCATCCGGTTACCTAAGTACGCGTACCCGTGTACATACGGGCGGAAAGTTCACGTCCATGAATTTCTGCTGAGTTTGAAAACCAAACCAAACTCAAATCCGGTTACTTAAGTACGCATAACTGTACGCATACTTAAGTGTGTTACTTTCGAAAATCGGTTGTACGTGAACATAAACATATATATTAAGGAATGCAATCTTTTCAAACCGTGGCTATAATGTTCATGTACTGATTCGAGTGAATCAAACCGATTTTGCTTCAATTGTGTTCTTGTATAATTCTATGAGAATATAACAATTGAACAACTCTTTAACTAGTTTCATTTGATTCATTTGAACTAGTTATGGTTAAGATGAATAAGGTTGATATGAGAGTAATCATATGGCTAACCTCGGTTAACTATTTGTGAACCAACATGATGTACACGTTTAGGTACGACTGCATAAACCTAAATGAGGGTACATTTCATTTGTGTGTAGCAAGCTAAGTTCGATCTAATGGTTGAAAGATATTAGCTTGGTTAAATCAGGTTTTTCATCTAACGGTGTATATTTAATGCTTTGTTACCAAGGTAACTTGGATTGCAAACCCTGATTTGAAAACTATATAAAGGAGAACTCTAGCAACTGGGAAACCTAATCCCCACACCTCCTGTGTGTTACTAGTTGCATAACCATATTCGATTCTCCTTTAGCCTTAGGTTTCTTCTCAAGACCCTGTAGGTTAACGACTTGAAGACTTCATTGGGATTGTGAAGCCAGACCCAACTATTATCTTTGTAGTTGCATGATCTGATCTTGCTGTTTCTATCGTGTTGAGTGCAATTGAAATAATTGGCTCAAGATTAATATCTCCGATAGGCAAGATAGAAAAGAAATCACAAACAACTTCGTCTCATCGTTTGTGATTCCACAATATCTTGTATCGCTAGTCGATTAAGATTATTGTGAGGTGATTGATAATTCTAGGCTGTTCTTCGGGAATATGAGTTCGGGTTATCGATTGGTTCCTGTTTACCCTGATTTATCAAAAGACGGAACAAAACTCGTCGGTATTTCTATGGGAGACAGATTTATTCAATCCTATAGACTTTTCTGTGTTGTAGTTGCATCTTTTCTGATGACTACACCCAAGTAAATCTAAAGGCTATAAACTACTCAAACATTTAAGATTCAAGATGAACAAGATGTAAAGAACATGAAAAGTAAAGATTAACACAAGTATATAACGTAGTTCGGCCATGAAAACCTACGTCCACAGGAAAGAAGATGTTTTCTTTATTGATTATAAGGTCTTACCCTTGAAAGAGCTAGAAATATCACTTAGATTTCTCACTCTCTCTTTATCTAGATCTTTCTCAGGAATTCTCTGTAGAAAGACCATCTAATGTTACATAAGTTGTCCATCTCCTTCTACATGGACTGGTATTTATAGGCAAATTAGACTCGTGAAGGCCTGGTCTCGCCGAGCTGGTGGAGCTATCATACATCTTCTTCATCGCTTCGGATGAGTTCTATACTATCCCTGATGATGGCTTGCTTGGTTCTCCTCCCGAGTTGTCTCGCTCTGCTCGTCATTGTGTAACTCTTCCTTGGAGAACCTCGTGCTGTATCACCTCTGGGTCGTAGTATAGATCGCCCGAGCCTTCTGTTATGATGTAGATTTGTCCACGTCTCTTCTTATCCTTCATTAATTGCAATTCTTCTTTTTAGACTTGACCGTCTGAGCGGATTAGACCACTCCTTACATGCGTCATTTATGTGACGTTGTCTCAGGCATCTCGATCCAGACAAACTCACCTTTTCGGAGTATGATTCGATGCTCCTATCTTATCATCTCATCATGGATTCATCCCTTGGGATGTTGACACGTGGCCATTGGGTAATTTACCCTCACATTTTTCTCATTTCCTTTGCAACTTGCCGATGGCATGATGGGAAGAAAACTTTGTAACCGTCCCGTCTTTATCGCCACGTCTGCGCTTTTAGCGTGTAGTTATCTGTTGGGCTTGAGGCGTCTGTTGGCTTCCTCTAGACTTTTTAAGAAAGAGGATGTCTTCCCCTTAATGGTCGTTCTCCGAGATCATCATTTATCGTTCCTTGACTTTTTTGGATAAGTGATGGTTGTCTTTTCAAGGATTTTTATTCCTATAAAAGCCTTCTTTGGGTGGAGGATTATGTTTCATCCTCTTTTTCTCTTCTGCAAAGTTTAGTTTTCTTCTTTTTCATAAGGGTTTCCTATGCCTGGTAGAAGTTTTCCTCCTCGTCCTCCTTGGTGGCGAGATGTTTATTCATGAGTTTTTGAGCATGATGGTATGCCCTTTCATTTGTTTGGTCCGTGAGTTCTTCTCGTTCGCATTTCTAGGCCATCACCGATGTCTTCTCAGAAAGACCTATCTGACAGCATAACCTCTTTAACCCATTGGTGGTTTGAGGAAGTTGATTTATCTGCTAGTGCATTTTCCTTTTTGCTGGAAGATTTCGTGTTCGCCGTTGTATTTCTTTTCACGGGCAAGCTTGGAAACACTTCACATAGTGTGTTTCTTCTTGCGATTGATCTTGGGAACGCTTTGTGTCATGTGTGTTTTTCACACATTTTGTCTTAGAAACACTTTCTGCTTATTACGCAGGTTGTTACTTAGTTTATAATAAATGTTCTCCGTTTGCGCAATCTGTTCTTTTGTTTTATGAGTGGTGGATATGGGTTGTCCGAGCTACTGAAGATGCTGAGGTATAAAATATTGTCTTCATATTTAGACGTATATATATATATATACCTTGCCCATGTTTTATGCCTTAGCATATGATGTCATTGCTGGACAGAAAGTGAGAATGCCTTAACTAATTGATAGTACCCGGCTATTGTTCCTGTCCGAGTCGTCAAAGAGGTGTCGCTGTTGACTCTATCTGTGTGCTGCCGAGGGCAGGATCGTTTGTGCCTCAATCGGGTGATATAGTTGCTTCTTATGCTGTCGAGGGCGAGGCATAATCGTGGACACCGAGTAAGATGCTCCTGGCGAGGCACAATTGTGGTCTTCCTTTGTTTGAAGGACTTCTACTTATACTTTTATTATACTCTCACGTTCTATCCGAGGTGAAAATAATGTAACTACAGTATTTTACTGGAATGGATGATAATTTTTGTCTTTTTATTAAACTATTCCACTTAGTACCTTTATTTTGATGGCTCTGAGGAGTTTTTATGTATAGTATTGTTCCAATCAAGGGTGTTAAAGCCAAGGAGTGATCAGTTCCTTAATTGGATATGGCATCTCTTACAGTGTTTGACATTGAGTATAACATATTTCCTTTCTTGCCTTGGTCTGATGCCTTCATGGGCTTGGTTTTTTAATAGTGTCCAGTTTAGGTTACACTTGCCCCCGGGTTAGGTAGTCAGTTGTTTGAGTTACCTGTTCATTAACCATTGCTTGTAGGGCAATATCTCGGTCAAGTGATTCTTACCTTAGCCAAAGGTAAGTACCTTGATTCTGTATATCTCCTATTATGGCAGGACATCATCCGATTCGTGATTTTGATGGCATTACCTTAGGTCTATTTCCGTCTCAGGTAGCTTAGGGTGTCCCCCGCTTCATCTTGCTTTAGTTGGCTAGATGGCATTGCCTTAGGTCTGTGTCCGTCTCAGGAAGCTTAGGTATTTTACCCGCATCATTCGTTGTGGAATGGAAGGTGTGGCTAGCACCGTGCCATGATCTTGATGGGATTTTGTTATAATGCAAATATGGTATGATTATGCTATATGCGAATGCAAGAAAATATAAAGTGAAAAATCAAAGTAAAAATTGCAAAAAAATAAACTAACAAAAATCAAAGTAAACGAAATGAGCACACAAAAGGATTAATTGTATTATTCTCAAAAGAGGGTTTATAAGCCCTTAGTACATTCAGGTAAGGTACCATGACCTTTTACAAGTAGGGATTCGAGTCCCATTTTTAAGATTTGTCTTCCTAAGCGATTAGATGTTTAAGCATTGTATTGCTTAAGGTATTTGATATTCCAGGGGCGCTCTAGTTCTTCCCCATTGGGTTTGAGCAATCTGTATGCTCCATCGCCTGCCTTGGCGATGACTGTGAGTGGTCCTTCCCAGATGGGAGCAAATTTTCCTGACTCGCGCTGGTATGGCGGAATCTCGCGTCAGACTTTGTAGTCTGGGCTAAATTGTCTCTGATGAACATATTTGTTGTATTCTCGGGCTAACTTCCGATGGTAATTTTCTATTCTCTAGAGAGCTATTTCTTGGTTTTGCTCGTCTAGCTTGGTGAGTATCATGTCCGAGGTGAGGTTCTTTTCCCAAGCCTCGGTATTTGTCGTTGGGATCATTGCTTCAGTTAGTATGATCTCTTCTGTGCCATAAGTAAGAGCGAAGGGAGTCATCCCTGTTGCTTCTCTTCATGTGGTCCGGTAGGCCCACAGAACATTGTATAATTGCTCACACCAGCTAACCCCATGTCCATCCAGTTTCTTTTTGAGCATGTCGGCGATGGTTTTGTTAGTGGCCTCTGCCTGGCCATTACTCTCAGGGTAGATGGGTGTGGATTTATTCTTCTTGATTTTGAAACAGTTAAAGAGGAGGTTGATGTTTTTTCCTCGGAGTTGTGCCCCATTATCAGATACGATGGCGGCTGGGATACAAAAGCGACATATGATGTGCTCAAAAAGGAATTTAAAGACATCGTGGTCTCTAATGTGTCTGAGGGCTGAAGCTTCAACCCATTTGGTAAAGTAATCAGTGGCCACAATTAAGTATTTTCGTTGTCCTGTGCCGTCTCGTAGAGGTCCAACGATGTCGACCCCCCATTTGGCGAATGGCCATGGACTGAGTACAGATTTTGAATCCATTGATGGTGCATGCCTCCTCTTGCCCATTTTTTGGGATTCTAAACATGATTTTGCCATCTGCTTTAAGTCCTCGTTCATGCGAGGCCAGAAGTATCCTTATAGCCCGGCTTTGTGGGCTAGGGATATTCCTCCACTATGGTTTCCGGCGTATCCATAGTGTATTTCCTTAAGTATTTGTTGGCCTTCGGCGAAGGAGAGGCATCGGAGCAATGGTCCCAGATATGACTGTTTGTACAGTATGCCATCTCTGAGTTGATAGTTTCCCGATCGGGATATCACTTTGTATGCGAGCTGTTGGTCGCTTGGGAGATCCCCATTGGCTAAATATTTCATGATTGGAGTTCTCCAATCATCCTCGGACAAGGCCTCGTTTTGGTCTGTTGTGTCCATGCTAAGGATTTCCATATCTCCTTCTATGGGTATGGAGGGAAGCATTACCCTCTCAATTCTAACATTGGTAGATTCCAGATCTTTTGTCATGGAGGCTATGAATGCTAAGGCATCTGCGTGCCTATTGTTGTTCCTGTTTAGGTGTCGGAACGTGATGTTTGGTATCTGCCCGATATAGTGTTTTGCAAGTTGGAGATATCGCTGTAAACATGCATCGTAGGCTTGATATGTCCCATCTATTTGTCAGAAGATGAGATGTGAGTCGCTTGTGAGTCTCACCTCGGTAATGCCGAGTGCAATTATCACTCGAAGAGCGTGTATGACTGCCTCGTATTCAGTTATGTTATTAGTAGCAGGGAATTCTAGTCTCAGGCTGTAAACAATCCTGCGGCCTGTTGGGGTCGTGAAAACCATCCCGATGTCGGATCCTTCTGAGTTACATGACCCGTCTACGAAGACTTCCCATCTCCTGGAGTTTTCCAAGCGAAGCAGTTCGGGTGGGTCTTCCGGCTCATCCTCCATCCCTGGGATTTCTTCGATTTCATCTGTATCATCTAGAGGGAAATCAGCTAAAAAATCCGCAACGACTTGGGTTTTGATTACCGTTTGGGCTTGATATTTTACCCCAAATTGTTTGATTTGGGCTCCCCGTTTGGAGATTTTTCCTGCTCTTTCTGCATGATCTAGAATAGATTCTATTGGAGCTTTTGTTATGGCCATGACTGTGTGGGCATGAACGTACGTTCACAATTTTTGCGTCGCGTAAACCAGGGACAACACGATTTTTTCAATTTTAGAGTAGTTTTTCTCTATGGATGTCAGAGTCTTGTTTATGAAGTAGATAGGTTTTTCTACCTCTTTATCAATACGGGTTAGTACCGCGCTGATCGAAGTGTTAGTCGCTGATAGGTAGATGTAAATATTTTTGCCTGGATCGAGGTTCTGAAGGATTGGCAAAGTGGCCAAATGTTCTTTGATCTTTTGAAAAGCTTCTTCGCACTCATTACTCCATGAGAACCTTTCACCTTTCTTCAAGGTATTGAAGAAGTCTTTACATTTGTCGGAAGATCTAGCTATAAACCTTCCCAGGGCTGCTAGTCGACCATTTAATCTTTGCACGTCTTTGACTGTGGCAGGCGAAGGCATCTCGAGTATGGCTTGCACTTTAGCGGGGTCCACCTCGATGCCTCGCTTAGTGACCAGGTATCCTAAGAACTTCCCTGAAGTAACTCCAAAGGAACATTTTGCCGGGTTTATCTTCATATTAAATTCCTCATTTGTTCAAAGATTTCCTTGATATCATTTGCATGGTCTTGTGGAAGCTTGCTCTTGACAAGCATGTCATCCACATATACCTCTAGGGTTTTATGTATCCAACTATCAAACATTTTTTCTACCATTCTTTGATAAGTCGTGCCAGCGTTTTTTAGTCCAAATGGCATCTTAGTATAACAGTATAGGCCTCGGGGAGTAAAGAAGGCAGTGTGCTCTTGATCTTCCTCGGCGAGGGGGATATGGTTATAGCCCGAGTATCCGTCCATAAGGGATAGTAAGCCATATCCATAGGTTGCTTCTACGAGCTGATCAATGTTTGGGAGTGGAAAGTTGTCTTTTGGACAGGCTTTATTGAGATTACTGAAATCAATGAAGATCCGCACTCGTCTATTTTTATTTGGTACTGTCACCATGTTAGATATCCATATTGGATACTGTACTTCTTGGATGACTCCCGATGCCTCAATTTTATTTAATTCTTTTTGGATTGCTTCATGATATTCCGGTGCCAACTTTCGCATCTTTTGCCTCACGGGCTTGTGTTTTGGGTTGATTTTCAAGTGGTGACAGCAGACTTCTGGATTGATCCCAGGCATATCCTCCATACGCCATGCAAAGACGTCGGAATATTCTTTTAGCACTTGCACTAACTTCTCTTCCTCCTCTTTGTCAAGGAGGGTTCCAATTCTAACCATTCCCGGATTTTCTGGTGTTCTGATGTTTACTTCTTTGGTGGGCTCCGAGGCTGAGAAGTTCGATTTGAGTTCTCCAACATCGGAAAGACTCTGTAAAGGTCCTATGGGTGAGTCCGAGATGGGAACATTATCTGAGGCTGGTGCATGGTCCGAGCGCCTCGCTTCGTTGGTTTCCGTTATGTAAGCATCGATTTCGGCATGGCTCTTAGCATTCTTGGCCCCTTTCTTCTTTGATTTTGAAGAATTTACCTTGTTTTCGCCGTTTTGTACGTCCATGTTGTAACAGTACTTCGCCTCGCCTATCTCTGGGATCCCATCGGGTGTTGGAACCTTAGCCTCTGGTGGTAGGTTGAGGCGACTCCCTTGATCCCATGGACCCAGGATCGCCCGACAATAGTTGTGTAGGGGGAAAGTAAATCAACTATACATAAAGTGGTTAGGGTAAGGATTTTCCTACCCGAATTTCTAGGGTGACCTCGCCTCTTGGGCGGGTCGATGAACCATTGAAGCCAAATATATTATAGGTTGATGGTATTAGGCACTCGTCTCTAAGACCTATTTGTTTGAATGTTTCATAAAACAATATTTCTACGGAACTCCCTCCGTCTATGAGTATTTTAGGCACGGCCCATGGCAATGCCTTAGGCTTTTATTCCTCTCCCTCGTGTTCGGGGAGTGTGATAGCCATTGTAACCACCAGTGGATCATTGTGGTTTCGTCCTCCATCAGGCACCTCAGAGACTGAGAAACTGATAGGTATTTTCATCCACTCCTGCATAGGAGGTTCAATTGCTACGCTGAAAACTTCGTCACCTTCAAAGTTTCGCTTATGGATTCGTCCTATAATGTTTCCTTCAGGTGTGGGAGCAGTGATAGCTGAGTGCGATATCGTATTGCATCCCAAGTATTGTGCCTCGCGTGGTATTTCTATGCAATGTACAGGTGCTCCTGTTGTTGGTTGGATCGCTGGTTGCGCGATGTACTCCTGGAGTTTGCCTTCATCAATCATGTCTTGCACCATCTTCTTCATATATCTGCACGAGTCTGTTGTGTGGCTATGGAACTGGTGGAACTCACAGAAGTCAGTTCGGTTCATAGCGCTCTCGGGCTGCTGTCCTCTGTTCCATGGATAGGTAATCTTGTATTTTCCATCGATCTTCTAAGGATCTTGGATATGAGAGCGTTTAGCTTCATGTAGACAGGGTCTACAAATTTTCCTTTCTTTTGTTGGGCTTGGTCTTGCCCTTTCCATCCTCCACTCCGATGTTTATCGAACTGGGTGGATCCGTTGTTGGATCGCCCTGCTCCTTGGGCTGGCGCCTGAGGGTTCTGTGGTTCTACCACATTTTCTCCTCTATTGGTTCCTTTTACCAATTTGTCATAAGTACCATCTTGAAGTTCTTCAAGGGCTATGTAGCCCTCTTGAATTTCTCTCAATTTTCCTAGGTTAGGTGGCATGGTTTCGTACATGCGGACAAATATGGGATCTGTCTTTCTCAGACTGTTTTTGAAACCCAAGATCGCGTAGGCCTCTGGGACTCTTCCGATCTCGGCACATAATTTTCTCCACCGAGTTACCAGTGATCGGAGTGACTCATTTGGTCCCCGAGCTAATTGAAATAACATGTCGATCTCTGGATTGACTCGGCTGTTATGTATGTATGTTTCTAGGAACAACTCGGATAGGTGGGAAAATGACTTAACCGACGCCTTTGGAAAGTTATTGAACCACATTAGGGCTTCGTCATTTAGACTAGCGGGAAAGAACCTACACAAAACTACGTCGTACTGGTTCCATTGAGTTAGTGTCATTCGGTATGATCTAAGATGCTCGATTGCATCCCCTGTCCCATTGAAGGGAGTTGCAAATGTTGGAAGCGAGAATTTCCTTGGAAATGTTGGGCCAATAGACTCCCCGATAAGGGAGATTGTCCAGCCTCTTGTACTACTTTCGCCAACTTCTAGCTTTCTTGCCTTTCTGTGTCCTCTCTGCACATTGCTTCGAGTTGGCAGAGTCGGACCTGTAATTGATCGTCAATATGCCTCCTTTCGGCCTTCTTCTTTTTTCCTTGCGCTCTCTCGGACGAGAAAGAAGTTCCTGGTCGGCGATATATTGATCGCCCTGAGTCCTCGTCCGATTGTTCGATGTACGATACAATCTTAGAACGAGTTGACTTTGAAGTCTCCCCTCGTTTGGGGTTGGTGGCTGCGAGTTTCTCGGCCTCGCAGTTGATCTTAACTTCATCTTCTCTATTCTTCTCTCGTCTGTGCTTAGGATCGACATCGGACGACCCTTCGGACGGACTGTCCTCCTGGTTTGGAATACCTCGGATCCCATTGGGAAAGCGATCCACTATTTCCTCGTTCGAGGTGTCGGGGATATTGACTCTCTCATCGTCTTGCAAGTTATCGAAAGGATTCTCCTCCTCGGGGGTTTCCTCAATGGTGGTCAGTGGCATCTTCTTCTTTGGTTTGCGTTTCAGCCTGCGGTTTCTCCGTTCTAGCCTCCTGTTACGTCTTTCTAGTTTCTTCATTCTCTCATCCTGATCATTTTGCGCCTTCAGGATGGTTGCAATAGTAGTAGTGGCATCGCCGAGGGTAGAAGGATCTTCCTTCTTGGCCTCACTGTTCACTATCTTCCTTGGCAAACGGTTCAACCCTCCTGGTTGAGTTAAGTACATATCGTCTTGTCTCTCGAAAGGGTTTCCCTCTTCTTCAGAGCTAGAGTTATCAGTTAACCCTTCCTGATATTTGTTATCGGGTTGTCCCTCTCCTGGGATCACATCGTTTTGCATGGTTTCGCCTGGCTCCATGTCGTCTAGTCCCTCTGGCTGGGCTCCACCATTTTCACCTTGGCTCGTGCGATAAGATCGTCTCGTCACCATCGCCTTACCTTCGATATATGCAACAATACTTAATTTATCTCTTCTTTCAGAAAAGTGGGACCCTAGATTTGCAGGTCATGTGCAATTGCTAAGTCATAGTTCAGACTGGACAGTTTAGTACAGGAAGACTTTGCAGTAAATTTTGGAGACATGTGAAGATGTCAAAACATTCCCTACTTGCATAAAGTTTTAGTAATGGAAAAAAGGTGTTTTGTTTGTCTCTCTTTTCGAGAAAAATACCTCCTCCTACACGTCATACCTTTACTGAGAAAAAACCAAGTTATAACGATTGAGTATATTTTCCCATTTTAGGAAATATTTCTCATCATCTTTAAACTTTGGGTTTTGAACAAACTTTGAGTTTGATGAATGATTATGTACTCATTAATCCTTCCCCTTGACTTAGAGAGATTTCTAAGAAGAAGATTGTGGATTATCTTGAGTTCATTAGAAGATAAAGAACATCATAAACAATTTGTATTTTCAACTTTCATAGGATAATATTTTCTCTTATGAAGTCTACTGACCAAACTTTCTTCCCAGCTCTTTCATGGAGGAGATCGTTTGAGCGCCGAAGTGTTTAGAACTCCTGAGCATCTTGAGGAAGATATGGGAAATCTTAAAAGAACAAAAAATCTTAAAGAAAATCAGTGAAAATGATGTAGATCTGTTGATTTTGAGGGTCTTCAAGACTTCACAGATCGTGTGGATCGTATTTGAGTCCGAGCTCTACTCATAAATCCTAACAGAGTTCTACATAGTGGTATGAAAACCACTTCTCTCATGGAGATTATGAAAACAATATAGAGCTGTTACTAGGGAGGTAGAATAGATCTTCATACCTCCCTGTTTCTAGCGCCAAAATGTAGTTGCATCTTTTCTGATGACTACACCCAAGTAAATCTAAAGGCTATAAACTACTCAAACATTCAAGATTCAAGATGAACAAGATGTAAAGAACATGAAAAGTAAAGATTAACACAAGTATATAACGTGGTTTGGCCATGAAGACCTACGTCCATGGGAAAAAAGATGTTTTCTTTATTGATTATAAGGTATTACCCTTGAAAGAGCTACAAATATCACTTAGATTTCTCACTCTCTCTTTATCTAGATCTCTCTCAGGAATTCTCTGTAGAAAGACCATCTAATGTTACATAAGTTGTCCATCTCATTCTACATAAACTGGTATTTATAGGCAAATTAGACTCGTGAAGGCCTGGTCTCGCCGAGATGGTGGAGCTATCGTACATCTTCTTCATCGCTACGGACGAGTTCTATACTATCTCTCGTGATGGCTTGCTTTGTTCTCCTCCCGAGTTGTCTCGCTCTGCTCGTCATCGTGTAGCTCTTTCTAGGAGAACCTCTTGTTGTATCACCTCTGGGTCATAGTATAAATCACCCGAGCCTTCTGTTACGATGTAGATTTGTCCATGTCTCTTTTTATCCTTCATTAATTGTAGTTCTTCTTTTTAGACTTGACCGTCTGAGCGTATTATACCACTCCTTACACGCATTATTCATGTGACGTTGTAGCAGCGTCTCGATCCAGACAAACTCACCTTTTCAGAGTATTTTTTTATGCTCCTATCTCATCATCTCATCACGGATTCATCCCTTGGGATGTTGACACGTGGCCATTGGGTATTTACCCTCACATGTGTGAGACAGATTTGTTTATCAAGTCTTCGAATTTGGGTCCTAGCAACTCTTGGTTGTGGGTGAGATCAGCTAAGGGAATCAAGTGCGTAGTATCCTGCTGGGATCAGAGACATAAGGAGCGCAACTGTACCTTGAATCAGTGTGAGATTGATTAGGGTTTAACTACAGTCCAGTCCGAAGTTAATTGATAGAAGGCTAGTGTCTGTAGTGGCTTAATACAGTGTGGTGTTCAATCTGTACTAGGTCCTGGGGTTTTTCTGCATTTGTGGTTTCCTCGTTAACAAATTTCTGGTGTCTGTGTTATTTCTTTTCCGCATTATATTTTGTTATATAATTGAAATATCACAGGTTGTGCGTTTAGATCAATCAATTAGAATATCCAACCTTTGGTTGTTGATTTACATTGATTGACACTTGAACATTGGTCTTTGGTACCGTTCAAGTTGTTTCACATAATAATCAGGCTCACGGATTTCTATCTGTTCGATTTGCTGATTACATTGTGAAACAGAGATATTAAAACTCTTTGATATACTTTACTCTGGATTGAGTCTGACTGTCTAGTTGATTCTATAGAAAGTGTATTGGAGTAAGTCCTCTCAGATAGCCAAACGAATTGTTGGGTGTGGTTGTTAGACCCCCGCATTTTCACTAACAGCTTGCACTTTACAAAAATGTTCTAACTTCTGATACATAGTTATAATCAACCACACCTTACAGAGTATATCACCCTGTTCTTAATACCTTCTCTGCTTCCCTCCCTAAGATTAACCCTTCTCATTCATTTTGTGACCGAAACAAGACTGGAACGACCATTTCTTGGTTTAGGCAAGAATTATACAGATTGGTCTCTCAAATCTAAAGTACTCATGTGCAATACATTTGTTTAGGGTTTAGACTTGTTTCTCATCGACCTACCTCATTTTACCATTTTAACCAGAATCAGTTTTTACCCTACTACAATCATAAAGAAAATTAGTCTCAGAACCATCACCTAAGATCAGTTCAATATACTTCTTTTAGAAAATCCATATGTTCAAGAATCCTCCTCCAACACCATGAAGAGACTTGAGATGCTATCACAGTCAAGAAATCATTTTCAATTATGAGATTGCACTTTAGCCAATTAGTCCAAATTGTTTCCTGTCCAAACACAAGATCCCAGATATGTCTCAAACTTGCTGCAACATTAGTAAACTCTAAATCCTTCACACTCAACCCACCTTCCTCATAAGCATGACAAATGTCAGACCAACTAATAGGATTATAAGTTTCTTTAAGTCAAGACCATCCCACAAAAACCTCTTAAGTTTAGTGTTAAGTTCTTTGATGACTCTTTTAGGGAGAATAATATATATATATTCCACTCAGCATAACTTTAATAAGGAGAGCTCTACTTGGATAAGCCAAAAATTGGGTTTCCAGGACTGAATTCTGGCATCAACTTTTTCAAGAAGAGGTAAACAGTCTTTCTAAGAGAAGAGTCTAGTAGAAAGAAGTATTACCCCAAGGTATCTAATAGGTAATTCACCAAGAGATCAATCTAACACATTCATAATCTGACCTTTTTTTTTTAAATAGGAAATAATATATATTAATAACATAAACTTTAAATTACATTAGAGGAGTATTTCATGAGATCTCCAAACTCATGAGCGGATACTCGATGCGCTGACCTCCTACTTGAGAGTCGGGCTCTTGGCCAACTGGGCTGACCCCTGATGGTTGACCTAAAATCACCTCTGAAAATGCGGGGGTCTAACAACCACACCCAACAATTCGTTTGGCAATCTTAGAGGACTTACTCCAATACACTTTCTAGAGAATCAACTAGACGGTCAGACTCAATCTAGAGTAAAGTATATCAAAGAGTATTAATATCTCTGTTTCATAATGTAATCAGCAATTCGAACAGATAGAAATCTGTGAGCCTGATTATTATGTGAAACAACTTGAACGGTACCAAAGACCAATGTTCAAGTGTCAATCAATGTAAATCAACAACCAAAGGTTGGATATTCTAATTGATTGATCTAAACGCACAACCTGTGATATTTCAATTATATAACAAAATATAATACGGAAAAGAAATAACACAGAAACCAGAATTTTGTTAACGAGGAAACCTCAAATGCAGAAAAACCCCGGGACCTAGTCCAGATTGAACAACACACTGTATTAAGCCGCTACAGACTCTATCCTACTACCAATTAACTTCGGACTGGACTGTAGTTGAACCCTAATCAATCTCACACTGATTCAAGGTACAGTTGCGCTCCTTACGTCTCTGATCCCAGCAGGATACTACGCACTTGATTCACTTAGCTGATCTCATCCACAACTAAGAGTTGCTACGACCCAAAGTCGAAGACTTGATAGACAAATCTGTCTCACACAGAAAAGTCTATAGGATTGAATAAATCTGTCTTCCATAGAAATACCCAAGAGTTTTTTCCGTCTTTTGATAAATCAAGGTGAACAGGAACCAATTGATAACCCGGACTTATATTCCCGAAGAACAGCCAAGAATTATCAATCACCTCACAATAAACGTAATCGACTAGCGAAATAAGTTATTGTGGAATCACAAACGATGAGACGAAGTTTGTTTGTGATTACTTTTCTATCTTGCCTATCGGATATATAAAATCTCGAGCCAATTATTTCAATTGCACTCAACACGATAGAAACAGCAAGATCAGATCACGCAACTACAAAGATAATAGTTGGGTCTGGCTTCAAAATCCCAATGAAGTCTTTAAGTCGTTAACCTACAGGGTCTCGAGAAGAAACCTAAGGTTAAAGGAGAATCGACTCTAGTTATGCAACTAGTAACACACAGAAGGTGTGGGGATAAGGTTTCCCAGTTGCTAGAGTTCTCCTTTATATAGTTTTCAAATCAGGGTTCTCAATCCAAGTTACCTTGGTAACAAAGCATCCAATATTCACCGTTAGATAAAAAACCTGATTTAACCAAGCTAATATCTTTCAACCGTTAGATTGAACTTAGCTTGTTACACACAAATGAAATGTACCCTCATTTAGGTTTATGTAGCCGTACCTAAACGTGTACACCAGGTTGGTTCACAAATAGTTAACCGAGGTTAGCCATATGATTACTCTCATATCAACCTTATTCATCTTAACCATAACTAGTTCAAATGACTCAAATGAAACTAGGTAAAGAGTTGTTCAATTGTTTAGAAAACACAATTGAAACCAAATCGGTTTGATTCACTTGAATCAATCATGAACATTATAGCCATGGTTTGCAAAGATTGCATTCCTTATGATTTAAATGTTTAAGTCCATGAACTGACCGATTTTACAAAGTAACCAGCTTAAGTATGCGTACGGATATGCGTACTTAAGCAACCGGTTTTTTGAGTTTGTTAAGTTTCCAAACTCAGCATAAATTTTCGGTTCAAAAACTTCCGCCAGTATACGTACGGGTACGCATACTTAAGGTGACTGGTTAAGAGTTTATCAAAACCCAAAACTCAACAGAAATTCTCGGTTCGAGAACTTCCGCCAGTATGCGTACGGGTACGCATACTTAACCTGTCTCCTTCACCAATTTCGTATACACACATATGCATACTCTTGCCTTCCGGTTTATGGATTTATACACTAATGTGCGAACACGCTATATATGCTTATATCCAAAGATGGTTACATTCTCAACTCTTTATTTCAATCATTGAAACATTCTTCTATTATGACAATAGCCGTTTTCACACACTATTAGCATTAAAGCAATTTTCAAGATATTGAAATAATCATTATCGAAACATTCCAAGCCTACATCAAATGATTGTATCACACAAACCATGTAAGATGTTACTAGGCAATTTTCTCATGATATAAGATGAACTTTGTCGAAGCGAAATCTTACCAACACATATTTCGAGAAATATGTAAGCGAGATATACTCAGCTCAAAATCTCAAATGTGTATAGAGAAAACTATATCGTAACACGACTTATGTCTCAATATACGAGATAGTAGAAATAGACTTTCCAAGTGATAGATGAGTTCAAGTCTCCACATACCTTTTGTCGAAGAAGTTCCACAAGCTCCCCTTAGTAGTTCTTCGTCTTCAAGAGATGAATGCCGTGAAAACTAAGCTCAACTACACTATCTATGTCCTAGTCCGAGACATCTATAAATAGGCTAGAAATCAAGACTTATAGTTTTGATCACTAACATTGACAAACATGCTTGAGATAGCAACGCATGCGAGTTCGACCGAGCAATGCTCTAACAACCTCATCAACAACGAACCCAAATAAAGAAGATTTTTGTTTGTTTATCTCTAGACCAGAATATGAACTAGAATATGAACTAAAAGTGTCAAGAACTTCTTTAACACTAAGAGCAGCAGAAAATTTATATTTAAAGAAGATCATCACATCATCAACGAAGCAAATATAAGTAAGACTAGTGAGTTTTCATCTTGGATGAAAGCCAAACTGCTGATTTTTAACTTGATGCAGAAAAATAGAACTCAACTTTTCCGTAACAAGCACAAAGAGGTATCGTTAAAGGGGACATACTAGCCTCAAACCTCTAGAAGCTCCAAAAAATCCATAAGGAGAACCATTGATTAGAATAGAGAACTTAAAAGAAGTAATACACAAAGAATTCCAGTCCCCCAATATGATCCAAGCTCCATTGTTGAAAGAAGCATAAAAATAAATAGATTTCCACAAAGAACTTCGAGCTAAATAGTACTTATTACCATAAATAAAAGCAACCACAAAACTAAAAGAAGAAGAAATAGAAACATCCAATAAAATAGTCAGAGGGGGAAAATGAATCAAGTTGACTTGAACAACACCAGGATCCCATCCAACCTAGATTCTACCAACAAAATCACTACTATAATTATCAAAAAAAGACCGAAAAGGATTAAGATTATTCCTGATACTCATTTTATTAGAAAGAGCCACATGAGGTTCAACTAAGATAATCATAGATTGTTTATTATTCCTAATTCAAATTTTAACTTCTAACTGTTTTTGAGGGTTATTGAGCCCCCTGATGTTTCAACAACCAATGTTGAACATCATTTTGACTTATTTTAAAGGGAAGTACCTCTAGCAGACTTTTTCAAGTCTGCAATCCTTGGAAGAAGAGTATTTACATGTTGTGAAATAACTCCCTTCTTTTGAAAATGTGCTCTGGATCCAGAATTTGAAGAGGCCTATTCAATAGAATTCAGCTGAGTTGCCTCCATAAGGGCTTTAAATTTTCTTTATTATGACCTAAAGTTACGTGATGAGATTTTTCCATACATCTACCCAAAATGAAAAAGATATTTGACTTTATAAACTCATTTTATTTGAAAGATCTTTTTTAGTAAACTCTTGAAGAATTGTTGGATCTTCTTGTTGAGAATCCATGTGCATCTTATTTATCAGAATAGGAATAAGATCACTTTCATGAATCTCATCCTCAACTAAAGAATCATTTCCACTGTTTCTTGACTTGGTAGTCCAACCTTTCTCATCCATTGTGGTTGTTGTTTTCTTCCGAACCCATTTATGAACCATCTTTTGAATTGGTTTAAATCTTTTTTGACCATGTGAAAGGACATGACCAAAGACATCACATTCACTGCACTTGGGAGGCCTCCAAGAATAATCCATCTTAATTTCAACTCTATCTTTACCATCCAGAGTAAATGTAAATAATTCATGGATTTGAGACCAAAACATCACCAAAAACCTTAGAATCAGATCACCCTCCATAGGAGAATCCTCTAGAGGTATGGAGAATCAGAACATCGTCAGAGGAGAAATTGCCGAAGAAGACGACTGCATCTTTCCAGAGGAGATGTAGGAGAAATAAAAAAACCATAACTCAAAAATCATCTCAAAATCACATTTGACTAAGTCAACGCTCAACGTCCTAAATCAATTCACTAGGTCAAGTTTATCTTTTTTTTTCTTCTTTAGATGCTTTATGCAATGATCTAGCTACTAATGTTCTGCTCAGTTGGAAACCTTTTATTCACCATTAACAAGGTTTCTGTAATCACTTTTAATTTTGTCTTTTAATAAATTTAACCCATTCATCGAGAAAAGAAAAGAAAAAATAACAGTTGGAAACTTTCATTTTAGGATTATAGACGATACAATGATTCGGTTTTCAAAACGAAACGGAATGACTATGAGAGAAGTGCGGCCTGAACCTAGCACAAAAATTATCTATCTGGTTGACCTGCTGCTTAACATTGCAGAATAAAATGAAATATGGGGCGTGGTTATCTATGGGCTGCAAAACAAGGACCTTTTGCCCATTCCACAGTATCAATAACAAGTATCATTTTCACTCCTTAATTAAACTTGAATTTAGTACCTGAATTTGTTGTGTACGTATGCAAACGCTAACACAGGGTGAATCTAGTTTATGAGAAGCGATAATTAAAGTGTGCAACCTAGAACAGAATCAATGAATCAAATCTTTCTAAAGAATTTGGGCATACTAAATAAGCGTAATTCTCTCCATTAGCCATAAAACACTTACTTTTAGCTCGTGAATACATTTGATAAATCGTATATATACCTAGTGGACTCTAGTTAAATTTGTATGGTACTGGAATTTAATCGGTATTTATCATTTCTCAGTATTGCTTAATGGCTTAAACTACTCCATATGATCAATCATCAATCTAGTTCATGCATGCATGTCTGCTTATGGATAAATTCCATGCATTGCTTGAGATTTTTATTTTTCAGGCATGGGCTCTTTTTTCCTTCTCTTCGCTTCCTTGTGTCTGCTAAATCCCTAAAATGAAGGTCTGGAGAGATACTCAGAGTATAATTGGCTTAATAATTTATACCTTTAAGGGCTGACTTATCTTATTCCCTAATAACTTTGTTTTACGTTTTGTTTGGATGGAGTTCTCTTCACCATTACTCCATCAGAGTGTGTTGGATTAAGGTTAATTGTCAACGTTTCCCGTGGGTAACCCGCGTATTGAACCGAAATACCTGCAGCTAGAATGTTAATCAACACTCGGCCTTCCTGTAGGCTCAGTGCTTCATGTCTAGCACATCCAAATCCCTGATGCAGATTGTACAAGGCATAGAGTTCATAATAATCTGGAAGATGATTTTCATGAAAAATTTAGATGGGCTTAAGTGTGCAAGTGTACAACACTGATTTTTATCAACATTAGGACCAAAACCAAATTGAAATTTGAGTATAGTACTAGTGATTATGACTTTCAACTACATCAATAGAATCCCTTTTCATGGCATCACCCTTTCAACACCTCCTAACGTTATGCTGCTATGAAAAGTTACTTCTAAGGCCCCAGTTTCCACATCCTTGATTATAAGCATAACTTGTTCTTCCTATGTTACAGGAGGTTGTCAACTAATATTGTGAAACTAAAACATCTGAAGCAAGCAAGGAATAATACCAAGATGTGCAACCACTACAGTAAGTACGCTGTATACATGGCTTTTTGTTGTCGATGGACAAAGGGGGTTTCTAATTCCAAATCCTAATGTTTACTGGTGCTAAGTTTCTTGCCTCTTCGTGATTGATTGGGACAAGGAGGTGGTTCTTAGTGCCTAAGATGCTGAAACTGCAGTGTTGAAATCTGTACTTATGATCTTCCTAGATCCTTTTTTTACTTGTGACAAACAAATGGTTCTGTGACTGGAATATCAAGGTTAACAAAGTTGAGCTACCACAAAAACTTCAATGCTTAATTTAGGTCGCACTGAATATCAACACACATTATAGACCTCCTACATTCTAAGAAAAATAAACTACAACTAATAAGATAGCTGAAGTCTAAACAAAGTCTTGAACTTAAAAGAAAGATTATTTGAATGGGAATTATTATAACGAGTGTGTTGTTAACAGATATCCTATTTTAACTCGACAGTCCAGCCCAGTTTGTCCTCAGTAAGACCCATTTGTAAATTCGTAAGAGACGAATAGAGTTGTTGAGACACAACGCCAACTCCACTCTCCCCACCGTATGATATCCTGCAGAAAACGAGAAGTTCAGCATTTAGTTTTCACATTTTGTTGATTTGTTTTCAAGTGAGAATAACACGGTTTATACTAGGCAAAGAGGATAGCCTGTGCATGTTAGCAAACAGAAAAATTAATCAAAATGTCGCGTATACTACTACCTTTTGCCGAGATAAGTTATGCTGCCCACCGGCGATACAACCACAGCTGTTCCCGTACAGAAGACTTCTTCAGCATCAAGTAATTCCTCCACTGAGATGAGCCGCTCCTCAACCTTCATTTTACCAAAGCAGTGTTTATATAAAAGAAAAAACTGTTCTTCATCTTCTAAAATAAAATCCAGTAATTTCTGTTTAGAAGACAACAAAAACTCATCCGTGCGAAGAAATGATCAGCATGGTTCTATAATATTGAGCAAACAAAACTTCTCCAGCGTGGCCAAGGAAAGAAGAGATCCCAATGGGGAAGAGTACTTAAGAATTAGATGAGAGAACCTCCAGGAGGCACAAGAACAGCATGTCAGCTAAGTGGATTTAGTTACTAGCATCTAAATAAGGGAGTTGCAGTATTTAAAAGTAAGTTATATGTTCCTTTACTGGGTTTGTTTTGCTAGTTTAAGTAGTTATTAGAACAGACTTTTACGAGAGTCTTTAGAGGCAATCCACCAACTCGAATTCAGGCAATACAGCCTGGACATTCAAAATGGTAATTTTAGGCTCTAGCTCTCACTCACTTGAATTTTACTGCTTTCGTCAACCTTACATTCAGGAGCAGTTCAATTGCTGGTTTTATGTTACAAAAATTCTACTCATCCCACGGTAAAACCCACGGACAAACCCACTTTTCCATTTTGGGAATACTTTTCCTTTTGCTACCGAGGCCTATGTCCACTTACCCCACATGCTAGGAGAGTTATTCCCAAAAGAGGAAAGTGGGTTTGACTGTGGGTTTGACCGTGGGATGAATAGAATGATTGCTTAAGTTTCAGCTCTGCTGTCCCAAAGTCCTTTCCACAATACATAGCTTGATCATTTTTCACAAACATTAGCGTCGGCAAACAACAATTAGAGAGGCCAATGTTTGGCTGAATTATAAACTGCTAGTCATTACTCACTAGCAATCTGGGTCATTTTCGGTTGCAGGAAATTGAAGTCGAAAGTCCAAGCTCTATAACTTGTTGACCCAGTAGATGTTCTCTACCCTACTGTAATTACCATGTTAGAAATAGATAAACTTCCATCTTATCAGGTGTGATACTGGTGAAGCTCTAGGTAACTGATTCGAAAATTCAAGAGTCAGGTTTAATAAAAGCAAACTTTAATTTTCCTGTTTGGATCTTTACCGAAATACGAAATGGGTACGATATATGAACTGATGCATGCTCAATGTTCTTAGATTTTAAAAACGTGTACCTCAAAACCTTGACTTCGGGCAACATCAATTATACTTTTACGGGTAATGCCCGGCAAAATCGTCCCTTTGATTGCTGGAGTAGATATGGTTTTACCCTGGAAAAGAAGAATCAACCAAAACAATTTATCAGATTACATACATGACTGATGAGAATGTTCATGTCTGAACGAAAAAAAAAAAAATCAATATCGTTATCCAGCATTACATAAGAAGAAGGAAAACATAAGGCTCAACAACCAGTAATAGTATACCTTCACAAGAAACACATTACAAGACGAGACCTCCTCCAGATATTTTTTGTGGGTTGAATCCAGATACAAAACATCAGAGTAGCCTTTTGCTTTGGCTGCAGATTGTGCCTTCAGGACCTACATGCAGATATAAGATAATGTTAAAAATTGTAGATAACGGGAGATCCTTTTAATTTTGATAAGCAGCTTAATACAGTCATAATGTTACAACATTCATTCTTCTTCTATATTAATTGGAATAAATCTTCAGCAGTGTTATAATCTTTGAGTCACATGGAATCTGTTTATGGTTTCTCCTAATTATAATCAATCAACAACAATAACTTTAGCATAAAAGAAACCAACAAATAACGAAATAAACTAACCAAAACAAAAAACATCTGTTGTTGCATCCCCCTTGCATGAATTTTAAGAACAAGATCTAACTTGAGATGCCAAACTTAAAGAGGTCACTGTAAGTATCACAGTATCACTACATAACTTACTGTGATGCACCCTAAATTAATCACAATAAACAGCATAAAACCAAGTATAAATTTCAGGCAATGATTTTACACATAATCAAACTAATGGAACTTGCTAATTCTGTCATGTATAGTAAGAGGTTATTCAATAAAAACAAACTGAATAGTTAGGGAACTTGGGAGAACTAATTGATATCCCTTGGCCACATCATTCTCTATTTCTATTGTTAAAATTCTAGATTTTGAGATCATTTAGTTTTACTTAGTAGTAAGTCATTGTGGCCTAATAATCATAATTAGGAAAAAGTAAATCAATTCCATAATCCACAGAATCATCTTTCACATGATAGTATACTGCACCCAAATGGCTTCTTTCAACTTAGTACAACGAATACCTCTAGATTTATATATTATATGCGAAGTTAGAGGAAATGAAGTGCTGACAATTATGCCATTGATTATAGTGGGCCGCAACTAAGAATCAAAATCTTTATATATGGTCTTTGGTTGGTTTGAAGATATCAAAGCTAACCCATGGCCTGATTCATACTATTCAACTGAGGTCTGTAAGAGTATGGTAAATAAATGCTTTATGCTTCATGCTACATATGTATTGGTGAAATCTAAAACAAGGCAAGCAAAATAAACTCACCGAAGCATAATTCCCAATAGTCTTTACACCTCCGGTCCCTCCAGGAGTTGCACGATGGAAATCATTCTCAACCACCAAATTTATTGGTGCCAAACCCTCCTGCAATTGTTGAACTGAATATGTGACTATTTTGTTTCAAAGGAACACGTATATAAACTAAAAAACAGACGCTGATGGTGTACATATGAAACATGATAACAAGGAATTCAAAGAACATGTTTATCAATATTCAGAACTTCATAATCCAGACGCATATTCATGTATCGTTTAGTTCTAATAGCCCCGTACAATTTACTTGCTCCTTATTCGTTAATAAGAGGCATCGAGTAGAAGCAAGGAGTAATCACAAATGAGTAAGTCAGTAACCTTGAAGTAATTTCCAACTGGTGACACATAAATGAGAAATGTGTACTCAGGAGCAGGTGCAAGACCAAGAACTGCTCCGCTGCCCATGAGAAGTGGCCGGATGTATAGAGAGCCTTTGCCTACAGGCGGAACCTACAATGACGCAGCTACTTTTGTTATACTGAAGTTGAATGAGGACTTCCAAAGATAAATGGGATACCAAAATATTGGTGTATGAAGAAAAATTACCCAGCGCTTATTTGCCATCACCGTAAGCTTCACAGCTTCCACAAATTGCTCAACGGTAGGAGAAGGCATGCACATCCTCTCAGCACCTTGAACCATTCGTGATGCATTTTCCTCGGGGCGGAACAACAGAATAGAACCATTTTCTTTCCTGTATGCCTTCAAGCCTTCGAATAATCCCTGGAAGCAAAACAATAGAAAAATTACATTAATTCGCAATATAATTCGTTCTGAATTGCCTTCTGAAGGCACTAAGCAAAGTCTCATGCTAGTAGGATACAATTATTTCTTGGTTGCAGTCCGATAATATGTCTTTCATCGTTTTTAGAATAATACATTGATAGGTAACTACAGAAGCATATGCAATCCAACATCAGATAAGAAAATAGCAAGGTAATTCATCCCAAAAACAACTAAAGCACATAGAATTGATCAGTATACATCATCAATTTGCCAACTGCATGATACTTTATCAAAATAATACACACAGGCCAAGACTTTCAATTTAAAAAGAGGATACTCAGAAAACACACCTGCCCATAATTTAAGACTCCAGATGATGGACTCAACTCAATGTTCCCATAACGTTGTAATTCTCCTTTGGAAAAGTTCCCCCCTGTAGAACACTTAGACATATACATTTGGTCGGTTGGTACAAGGCCGAACCCAAGATTATCCCAGCATATATCAGCTAGCTCATCTTGTTCCCTGATTTTTTTCAGCCAATACAATGTCAATAGTTGAACTTCTTTCATAAACACCACAAAATATGAAATTAAAACCTGTGATGTTACTTAACCCCTTATATGTATGAGTACAACCAATCGATTAATTTTGTAGTATAAAAATCTGAAAATAACTTGAAAAGTGAAAACCCAGGTATGGATGGCCCAGTATCTTTTCAACACAAACAACGAGCCAACTAAATGAAGGGGCAAATCTTTTTCCTAAAATTAGCATTTTTAGATTAAAGTAATGCAGAATCTTCAGAACAATCGATAAGATAAGCGATGAATCTTCAAAACAATTGATAAGATAATCGATGAATCTTCAGAACAACCAATAAGATAATCGATGAATCTCCAGAACAATCGATACGACCAATACTATAAACAAAATATACACAAAACGGAAGAAAACAAAAAGGTTTTGATTTAGACATGTATTCTAAACATTAGGAGATCAATACACGCACCTAATAATAGTTTCAGCAACAGTTCCTGAATCTCTACAAGCAGTAGAAGATGCGGCTTGAAGAGGTGAAGCGATACATTGATTCTGAAGCTGCATATACAGTACATACACGATTATTCAAACAAACTAAATGAAATCCAATAAAAATGAAATTTATATCTAAAATCAAACGAAAACAAAACTAGGGTTTTAATTAAGAGTGAAAATGAGATGAAATAAAATAAGTTTACATTTAAAGAAGATGGAGAAAAGAGTTTTCTGCCATTATTGAAGCTTGGAAGAAGAATAGCATTGGAAGATTTAGTGTGATTTCTGGTCTGGATGATGAGACTTCCTCCTCCAACTCCATGGACGGCGCTGATCTCCATATCTTTCTTTCTGTTTTGGTATCCTCTACTGACGTCACACAAATAAAAAAAAGGAGGCTAGTCCCGATTCAGAGTGGCCAGGAGCTGACTTTTATCAATGTAAAAGTTTACCCTATTCCGTTGTTCTCGGAATAGAAATGGGAGGGATAGGCAGGCATTAAATTAAATTTTCAAATTGAGGCCGTTTGAAAGCATCTCCTACAAAATGAATACATTTTTCTCATCACTCATCTACATAAATATCGGCTGATTTAGACTTATTAGTCTTTGTAATTCAACTTATACAGGATTGTTTCTGGAGAAAATTTGTCGGGGAGTGACTTTTTATTTTTGCCCCTTACTTATTATCTTTATGCACAAATTCTTTTTTTGATAAGAAAAATGAATTTCATTAAAACAGAGGAAGATTACACTTGTGAGGTGAGAAAGCCTGGAGTATTTCCAAACCATTCACCGTTGAGTCTAGAATTTCTACAATGTTTTGCCGCAACACCGGCCGAACTTGTGAACATCGGCCGAATTTGGTTATTTTTATTATTAAGATAATCTAAAGCTAATTTTGCATCACTAATGAGGCACACTTTCTCCTTTTCTTTTTCTCTAGCTCATAGAACAGCTTCCAGCACTGCTAAACATTCGGCCTCTTCTGCATTTTTAGTCATGCCTGAGATGGTCTTGCACCCAAGGTAGTTCCATGCATTATCATTCATAATCAAGCCAATGCCTGAGAAGTTAGTATTTGTGTCGAAAGATGCATCAGAATAAATAATAATGCAATATTGAGGAAGATTACTAGTTGCAGAAGTAGAATCTGAGCCAACAGGTACAGTAAGAGATAAAACTGGGTGGTGAACCTCATTTTGCAAATATTGTTCAGTATCTAATACCAGTTGCATAGCAATTCTAAAAGTCAAGTGATGATTAAGAGGTTTATTTTGAAAGGTAAATGAGCCTCTATCCTTCCAGATACACCAAGCTATTGTAAATACACTAATAGCTTTGTCGCTTAGAGTGGTATTGTTTAACCACTTAGAGACCCAATCAGTCATGGGCATGTTCATGGAAGAATCCTGCAAAATTTCATCTCTAAAGGGGGTAAGAGACCAAACTGCTTGAGCAAAAGGACAATGAAGAATAAATGCTCTGGGGACTCATGGGTATTAAGATTACACATACCACAGTGTTTATCATGGTCATAACTATATTTAAAAACAGTAGTTTTAGAAGGCAAAATTCCTTCATGACATTTCCAAACAAATAATTGGACTTTGGGGAGTATTTTCAACTTCCACAAGGATTTATAAGTTGGGTTTATAGAATTAGGATTTTGCATATGAATATATTGACCAGAGATAACTTTATATGCAGACTTCACTAAGAATTTGACCATTTTTAGTGTATGGCCAGATGAGCCTATCTTGACCTGTAAATGGTATCCTTGTTCTAAGGATGGCTTGAGCATTACATGGAGTGAAAAAAATCATGAACTAAATCAGGTTTCCAGCTCTTAGTATCAAAATCAATAAATTCAGACACCTTATAATTAGGATTAGGAGCAGAAATATGCAAAGGGACAAAAGGATTCTGAATCCAGTTATCTCTAAAAGCAAGGACATTCCGACCATTTCTAATTTCCCAATGAGAGTGTTTAGAAATGAAGTCAAGCCCTGAGCAAATGCTCTTCCAGATCCATGTAGAATCTTGCTTTTTATTATATTCAAACACACTACCATGCTTAAAATATTTGCATCTAAGGATTTTGGCAAACAACTCATTAATGGAGTGCACCAAATTCTAGGCAGTTTTACATAACAGGGATAAATTAACATGCTTTAGGTTTTTAAAACCAAGACCACCTTGCAGTTTGTGTGTACAAACTTTGTTCCATTTGGGGGGGTAAAAACCACCAGGTCTAGTTTTTCCCCGCCAGAAGTCCCTTTGGGAGTTTTCCATTTTCTTAATGATATTGTCTGGAATTGTGAAAGTATTCATGTGATAAATAGGTGAAGATTTTAACAAATGTTGTACTAATACAGATCTTCCGACCTGGTTTATGTGTTTACCGTGCCATTTAGGTATTCTCTTATCAAAATGTTCATTCAGATGATTAAAAGCATCAGAATGAGACTTAGTAATGAAAAGAGGGATACCTAAATACTTTTCATTTAGACAAATCTTCCTGACCTGAAGAGATCTAATGAGGGAGACGGCTAAATCTGGGTGAACATTTTTATTGAAAAAACAACTCGATTTTTGCATGTTAATAACCTGACCAGAACAGAGACCAAAATCACGAATAAGGTACATGAGAATATCAGCTTCTTAATGAGAGGCTTTGACAAAAATAAGACAGTCATCTGGAAAAAGCAAATAACTAATACTAGGGGCTTCTTTAGTTACTTTTATACCATGAATAAGATGGCAATTTTCAACATGAATTAGATACCTTGAGAAAGCTTCCATACATAGTATAAAAATATAAGGGGACAAGGGATCACCCTGTCTCAAGCCCCTAGTGGGTTTATATGACTTACATGGAGAACCATTTAGCAAAATGGATATACTAGTGGTACTCACACATTGATATCTAAAAGGAATGACCATTCAACCCTGTCAAAGGCCTTAGACATGTCAAGTTTAAGGCCCATAACCCCCCACTTATCTTTTTTCCTCTTCATTGTATGCACTAGCTCATGGGCAATTATAACATTGTCCTTAATGTTCCTCTGAGGAACATAAGCAGACTGAAAAGGACTTATTATCTTGCCCAAGAGAGGTTTCATTCTATTTACCATAATCTTGGAGATTATTTTGTAATTAGAATTATATTAGGAAATAGGTCTAAAATCTGTGGGGGAAGATGGGTTATTAGTTTTAGGGATTAGAGAAAGAAAAGTATGATTCATTTCTTTTAATAAATGTTTGGAATTGAAAAAAAAAAATTGGACTGTTTTCCAAAGGGATATTTTGAGTTTGGGTCACAGAAAAGTGACCAGAGTTGCGTTTGGGTCACGTAGAAATTTTAATTAGAGTTTGGGTCACATGACCATGGTTGACCGTCTTGACAATTAACTAATTATTTATTTTTCAGAACTAGTCATAAAAACCCAAGGTGACCAAGCTTGTGGTACAAAAACCCCATTCAAATGTTGGGATCCATTAAACCTCTATCTTAAACAAAATTGATACAAAAACCCAAAATTTTAAAATTGATACAAAAACCCCAAATTTCAAAATTGGTTTCATCAAATTTTATGATGAATGGTTTCATCAAATTCTTTGGGGGTTTTGTGTTACTTTTGTTTTGATGGGGTTTTTGTGTTCATTTTGTTTTAATGGGTTTTTTGTGGATGGATAATGACACCTTTGGGGTTATAACCCGTGGACCGTTTATTTTTTAGAATTGATTTTAATTTATTTAACCCCGCTAGTTAGTCACCGTTAACACATCTATTGCCACCAACATAACCGGTACAACATCAGCCTCCTTCAGTTCTAGCAGCAACACCACCGTCACCCTCCTCCACCTCCTTCCCTGCTAGGATTTCAACATTCAACAACTATCCATCACTTTTATTATTCATGAACTCAAGAACATCCATATCGGGAGAACAGATAGTCGTCGTTGCTTCAATCCAACCAAACTCCAAAAGTTGATCTTGTTCTGATCACGATGTTTATAGCTTCAAATTGTTTGTTTTTGGTAAGATGGACAGCTGCATTGAAAAGCTAGGGTTAAGAAAAATACTATAGAAACTAAGAACAACAAAAAAAAGTACTGAAGTGAAGGAAAAAATTCTCGGTCCGTTACACATCATCCATTTATTTTGAGATTCTTGACCATAGTGACTTTCTTCTTCGTATATCATAAACATTAGGCATTTGTTTGTTTCATATCCTATGTGGTTACTTGTTAGAGCGGTTTCTAATGTATGTCTTTAGAGTATATTTTATTGTGAGTTCTGTGATACTATACATCTAATTTATTTTCAGATTGTATTCATTTAGTTATGGTTTTGTCAGAAATGTGGGAAAGAGGAGGCTTTGTAGGTGATTCTAATCGCAAGGACCCAATGTATCATTCACTAGTAGACAACAACCAATTTTCACCTAGGCGACGGTTGGGGTTCCATGGTAATAATCTTGTTTATCAACATTTATCGTTTTAATTGATCTTGTTAATTATTTTATTTGATCATGTGAGTTACTTTATTTCTCAACCTTCTCAAGGGAGTTCTGAAGATCAAGCAGTAGTGAAGAACTGACAATGATCATCAAAAAATATTCTCCCTGGATCAAGGAGTAGGCAAAATAGTTAGGTATCATCTCCAATACTCCCTACAACTGACAATGATCATCGTCGGATAGATCCTTCACCATCTAGTCAAAGCAGGTAAGCAACTTCAAGACCAGTTAGTCCCTTACTTGAGAATGTTGAACATTCACCAGCAGATTCAAACATTCCTCATGAGCTAAATGATGAGTCTGAGACTTCAATGTCGCCCCGTTTTGGTATTAATTCATAATTTTGCTTCTAAATATTAATTTAAGTCTTAAATTTATACTGATAATGATGCATGGTTCATTTGTTTCTTCTTGATAGTGAAAAGGGGAATCACTAAAATGCTGAAAGCCACGGCTAGACAACTTGTGAAGAAAATCCTACCTGTAGTGTCAGTTGTTGAAGGGGAATTTGTGGGTGAAAAAGCGTTTGAATTGATTCAATCCCTTGAAGTGTGGTCTAGGCAGCGGGAGAACTTCCCTCCTTCAATTTGTTTATTCAAAGATATGCCGCAACAAAATATAGAACGAGTTGCTCAAATGGCTAGGGTAATAAAATTCTTGTTATATACTTTTTCTTTCCTTTGATTCCACTCTGTTTCTTACGAAATCTTATAGTATCTTCTGGCATCTTTAGGACCATTACACGCTTGAACCTGATGATGAGTTTGCTGAAAAGGCGTTGAGAAAGCATATGAGGTCAGTCTACAAGAATTACAGGGCCAGTTTGAGTAAACATTTCAGAGATAAGTGTAAGCGTAATCTCCAGATTCATGGTAATTACTGGGACGACATGTGTAATTAGTTCAGCACATCGGAATTCATGGTATTATGTTTGGCTCCAATGAGAATTTAACCTTTTATAAAATCTGTAGTATTTCTGTATAATTATAATTCTATTTGTTGTTTTTTTCATAGGCATGATCGAAGAGGGCAAGTGATGTGAGAAAAGGACAAGTAATTGGGTTGAAGATAGTGAAAAAGAAGATGAAGATAATGAAACAGAAGATGAAAGGAAAAAAAATTGAAGATGAAGAGAGGAGGAAGAAACATAGGAGGAAGAAATTGAGGACGAAGAATTAAATACGGAGGATGTTCAGTATAGGAATAATGAGGAATTGGGGTTGGTAAGTGCAAGGAATTGGGGGAGCATGATAAATCAGAAGAGAACGAGAAATATAAAGGAGCATAATGAAGCAGAAGAGGATGAGAATTTGAAGACTGGCAGTACTAGGTATGCAGTTTTTTTACTGGGATATATATGTTTTGGATGACTAACAGTACTGGTTATAGAATTTTTTGCACAACATGCTGGTTAGAACTTCTTAATCACTCACTGGAATATCTGTATTTTTGGATATGGTCCAAGTATGCTAGTTATTTTGTTTGGATTATTATGTTCGATATTTTCGACATCTCTATCTCTATATTAATTGCTAGTTTAACTTCTAAATTTATATTCAGTGGTGGGATCTAGTAGCATGAACAGTATCTGGTAGCCTCTTGCAACGAATATGAACATCCTATCAATTGTAAACTACCAGTCAATAGAAATCTATAGATACACATAGACCTTGCAACTTCCTAAAATGTAGCTGTTTGACCTTTTGAGCGTCAACCAAAATGTAGTCACTGAACCAATGTAGTCACCGAACCTCTCCATCTTCAAAAAATTATGCAGCCGCTAAAGCTTTTGTTCCATGAACAAATATAGTAGCTGAACCTCTTATGCTTCAACAAAAATGTGGTCGCTGAACCCTTTGTGCTATAAACTAATTGTTGTCGCTGAACCCCTTGTGCTTTAACAAATATGTAGCCGCGAACCTGTTGTGCCATGACCAATATGTAGTCGCTCGACCTCTTATGCTTCTACAAGAATGTGATTGCTGAACCTATCCTGCAATGATACGAAAATTAGCCGCAGCACATGTTTAATTACAACCATACGACTGAAATGCAACAGTCTATGAAAGCGTATGGCGGTCTATTATTACAGCCGTTGATTATTGTAGCAAGACATCTCGAGCGACAACAATGTCGCTGCGAACCTCTAGTCACATACTTTCTACCGACACCGATGCGACTACATAATTTTAGCCCCTGGAGTGCTGTAGCGTTTAAAAATGACCTCTTGCGTCTGTATTTTGTTTGTCGCTGAAGACCGATTTTTTTTGTAGATTCTGAGTGGTCAGGACTTAGGAGCTGACTTTTATAAAAAGTTTACCCTATTCACGTTCTTCTCGGAATACAAATGGGAGACTGGATGCATGACTGGATCATGGGGCATTAAATTTCAGATTACATAACGGATTTACAAAATGAAAACGGTCATACACTTTGTTTATTTGGATCAGACTTGGGATCCAAACAGGTTCAATGTGTGTTAGATATGAACACTATCCGTATAAGATTGTGTTTTTTTAGAGTTTAAATGACAATGAATTTGAACCCAATATTTTGATGATATGATCCTCTTATTAAACTCTAGACTAGATTCCACAATCCAAGACGTATGACACCATCTACCGCTTTGAAAATTAACGTTCGAAATTAAATTGGTGGACGGTGAGTTTTGGTATATCGAATTGTGATCAATTTTAGTTGGAATCTAAAGTTTAATAAGAGGAACATATGATCGGAATATTACATTGTCATTTGGACTCTAAAGAAAAAATTAGTGCAGACTTGTATGGGTAGTGTCCATATAAAGAGTAACATATCATCAAAAAGTAGAGTTACACAGGTAGTATGATGAAAGGAGGAAAATTATCCGACCATTCACCAGTCAAATTGTTCTGTCTACAATACTTAGCCACATCATCGGCTATTGAATTAAATCTCCGATTAATGTAATTAATCCTAAAAAACTAAAAATTATCTAAAAGGAACGTGCAGTCATCAAGAATAGAGCTGTTATGCCAACAACTTCGGCTTGTTTTATTCTAATATCTAGTTTGACTCGTAGATATTTTAGTCAGATGTTTCTTTGTACTTAACTCGTTTGGTAGTTGGTATATATATTTATTTATTTATTTATTTACTTTTTGACTCGAAAAGGGCAATATATTAGAAAAAAAATGGAGATACCATGAAATATGGAAACTCCAAAAAGAACAAGAGAACTAGCTTACAAGATACATATTCCGATAGTGAAACTAAAAGGAAAACAAACCGAAAGGAGAAAAATCTTAACCTCCCTCTAAAACAGTCGGCCAATTGTAAAGAATAGTATTTAAAGAGATATATGACATGAAGAAAATAACTCTTACCAAAAAATGCATATAACCTTCACAAGAAGAGGACTCAATTGTTTGTATTATTTGGCGATGTCATTTGTTATAACTCTGGAGTTGTTAGTCTGTTTAGTTCTCAAGTTTGCTCAGGTTTCTCTATTATGTTTGTGAAAGTCTGTTGCTCACATGAATGAACCACTCTAGATAATAATTATCTCTGTAATGATCCTTGTAATTGGGTTGGTGAGGATGTATTCTCTCAGTAAGGTGTGTTATTACCTTACTTTTTCTTATAACAAAAAAAGAAATAATTTTTGAATTAAATGTAGTGAATCAAATACCGAACCAATGAGTCAGATCTGGATGAGTAAGATCTGGACCAATAAGTTGAGTCATAAAAAAAACAAATACTAACAATAAAATTAAAATTGGATAAATGAAATAGAGAATTTACTTCGTCTAAAAATTTTACCTTTAATGACTCCAATAACTTGTTTGTGAATAAACTCAACTGTTATCACTGAAACTGGAAATTTACACTGCAATCAAAAACCAAAATAACCAATCCAAAAAGAAATAAAAATCAAATACATAAAAACATCAAAACTCCAAAATCAGCTCATTTGAAATGTTGTATATATAAAATCCGGACCAACACTGGAAGACCGGGTTGCTTTCAGCCCCGAGGAACTTACTTACGGTTTTCGGATCTCTTTGTTTTGAGAATCCAAAATCAAAACTTAGGATAGAAATCTGGATTTGTTCGACTCGCTTGCTAAACTTTTTATATATAGAGAGTTAGATATGAAATGCTCTGATCAATGTCAACGCCCTGGTATATTTTGTGAATGAAATCGCTGAAAAGGCTAATTGAGATAACCACCCAACACGGGCTCATTACCACATTGGACAGGAGTTAACTATTCCTCTCACACCCAATAGGCCAACACGTCCAAGTGGACTTCGAATTCAATATACTTACAGGGGGTAGTCAAACAAGATTTATATGGACTTTCGTAGATTTATAATTTGAGTGACTCCCAGAGATTTTTTGAAAATCTAGAGACTTCTAGTGATTCTCTGAGAGTATTTTAGAGAGTCTTTGTGACTTATAGAGACAAAAAAAATGAGATTTGCAAAGACTCTCTATGATTTGTAGAGACAAAAAATGTATAATATACCATGAAAATTTAAAACGTCTACCAATATTTTATTATCCATGTTACAATGTTTATAACAGTACAATGAATATCTAATCAAATATGTGTCCATTGTACCATATATCTCTTCATATCTAATTACTATCTTCCAAATCATTTGTTGCATGGTGGAATATACTCAGCATTCACGGCATTCTCTTGTAGACGGAGGCTCCATTTGGATCCATGATAATTTCTTCACATCTAAAGAAGTTGAATAAGATTCATGATGATTTCTAGGTTGGATAATCTGATGAAAACTAGGTTTGATAAGCATGAAACAGTGACACTTGTTCGTTGGATATCTATGATAAAAAAAAAAAATTCTAATAATTGGGTCGAATGTAATCCTCCATAATTCGGTTAAAGGGAAGCAATGTTATCTTGACTCTCATGTTTACCAAGTTTTTTTCAAACTTTCAAGTCTCTCAAAATATCACCTCTTGAGGAGAGATTTCAACCATGCCTATTTTCATATAAAAAAAGTCACCCAAATCTCTAAAAACAACAAATCAATGACTTTCAATTCTTATTCGAATAACAGGGGTGATAAAGTGACTCTTACAAATTCCTAATCTAATAACATGGAGTTTTACAGGGGGGGTAGTCAAACAAGATTTATATGGACTTTCATAGATTTGTAATTTGAGTGACTCTCAGAGATTCTCTGAAAATCTAGAGACTTCTAGTGTGACGGACCGGAAAATTACGCCTTTGGCGCGTTCCCCGCGCAGGCCGTAACTTCCCCGATGCGCCATGATGAAGCTATGATCCGGGCTTCAAAGCTAGGCAAATGCACGTCCGTCTGCCCTTGCAAGCATGCTCGTGGTGCATGATACAGCTAACTTAGCTTCCCCACCGTTCCAAACTTACCCTTGTTCTGCAAAGGGTTTATTAAGAACACAAAAACTTTCCTAAAACGACAAAGAAACGGCCTTTTGAGGCCCTAAACAATAGAATTTGGCTAAAATTCCAAGACCATGATGCATAGATCACGTCTTGATCATTGGGCCGTTTCCAATCAATTTAGACCCGTCTTGAGCTAAATTACGACACTCGGGTTTTTAGCCTCCAGATAGGCTATAACTTGCTCATTGTTGGTACATGCCTAAGTCGAACGGCTTGATAGGAAGTATGAGCATCCGCTGGCTGGCATGCAACTTGCCTCATCAAGTCTGGCCACAATCATCTCTTGCATCGTGCTACCGAGCTTAGATGATATGAGGGGCCAAAGTGCCTCAATCATCTCACAATTAGATGATATGAGCGACAAAGTGCTAGACCGGCAATGCTGCAACTCATTGCGGCTGCCTACGTACCCTTCCCTACTTTAAAGGGATCAAGCACAAACCGTAGTTCATCCTCGAAGGGACATAAAACTTAGACCAACTCGTTTGCAAGGTCGTGGCCTAGCAATAATGGTAATGGCAAGGTCTGTATAGGATGTTCCGTCAAGATGCACAATGATTATGCATCATCGGGTCCGCAACATGGCATAGTGATTCTTTCGCATCATGTGCCCCATTGGCAACGCTACGGAACTATAAATGAGCCTTAGGCATCATTTATACTCTTCCGGCTAAACTATGAAGCTTACTTGGCACATAGTCCGCATATGCACCTTCAACCAACTACCCCTCCATATATATGTCTTAATGGAATTTCTACAAGTTAGAATTAGGGACCAAATTGACATGCCTACTTCACTATTCATCCGCAATGATTGCTTTCATACGCAATGATTGCTTACTATGTTTGCACATAATGATTGCGTACAATGATTAAGCATAATGATTGCACAACATTCGTCCGGCCAGCCCTCTCTGGCCTGATGCACAATGATTGTGCAATATTGGCTCTAGGCCAATTGTCCACATAATGCGCAATGATTGCTCTGCAACGCTCAAGGCCATCTACCCAGCTGGCCTAATGTATCATTTGATGCGAGAATTGGCTCTTGGCCAAATTCCAAACATAATGCGCCATTTTGGCGCGGTGTTGGCCCTAAGCCAATCTACCTCTTACCAACCAACTGAAGCTTTGGATGAAGCTTCATCTCATGCCATGGGGCATCTTTTAGCATGCGTTATGCTAAAAACACTGGGTGTTACATCTAGTGATTCTCTGAGAGTATTTTAGAGAGTCTTTGTGACTTATAGAGACTGTTAGAGCAAAGCTCGGTTGAACCCATCAAGCGTTGGTATGTCAAGTTTGGTTGTCATATTTTAGTGAATCAAAACTCAATTAAAAAGTCGCTTGATTATATACTAGAGACAACTTCGTATAGGTTAGGCTAGAAAGATTAGGATAATGAGACATACAAGTATTACTCGAAGACTTGAAGAATGTGAAGAAGTAACAAGCTACATCGATGACATCATCCTTCCTTTTGAGGTTAGTAATATTTTGACTTGAACTGTTTCATTCCCAACGTATCTTTCAAGTCGTGCTATATTGAAAACATAACTGCGAAGCTATGAATGATTATACTCTAGTAGACATAGTGTTAAGGAATTAGAATACGAAGTATAATGCTTATCTTTTGAACTTCGTATATAAGACATCGACATAATCGTATGAATACTATTGTGATTATGTGTATGGGTATGGGTGAAGATTTCGTCCTAGGAAACAATGTTTACATTCGTTTAAAGGAAGTACATTCATGAACTTGTTTTATGAATCGAAAGGGAAATCGCTAGGCTTATTGGTATTGTTATTTGTAATTAATGTGACTGATCCTAGTAATTGGTGTAACCGATCCTAGTAATTGGTGTGACCGATCACAAAAATCTGTGTAATTGATCCTTGTAATTGGTGTAACCGGTCCTGGTAATTGGTGTAACCGATCCTGGTAACTGGTGTGACCGATCACAAGTAATACCATGAGAATATGGAAACCGGTCCTGGTAATTGACGTAATCGATCCTGGTAACTGATGTAACCGGTCCCAGTAACCATGTTAAGGTAGAACCGATCTTTGTGTTTAGTAGAACCGTAAACCCATGATTAGTGTATTGATATTTGATCAATCACATAGTTCTTGGAAATCAGATGAACCAGTTCTAACTTGTTTGGAAGTGTGGTATAATCGGTTCCAAGATTGTAAATATGAAAAAGGATTTACAAAGAATAAGATGCCGACATACTTTGAACATGTTCAGTAACTCTTATCTTTTATTGTTCAAAGATATTCCTTAATAACTCAAGGAGATCCCGGACCGAAATAAGTTGAGAATCTTTTAATTAAGGTTGTTAATTCTATATGCTTTTAATTACTAGCAATTAGAATGCATATCTTTGGAAAATAAAAATTGGTAATGTGCATTTACTAATTGGAGATTTTTTAGTAGGATTTCGGTTAATTTTGGACAGAGCATTTCCAGGAATTATGAAAACCGATTTGGAAATATATTGCATATCTTAAGAATATTTCGGTTTTGGAAATTCCTTGGTGTCCAAACTTCCTTGGTCTATAAATACCCAAGTTTGCGTTTCGAGCAAACTATCCTAAAAGCCAGCAAAACTACCTTGTTGTGTTGTTACTGGTGGAGACATCTATTCGAAGAGGAAAGTACCCTAATTAGGCGAAATCTCTTACGACCGCTCGTTTTAAAGACTTCTTTGGGATCAAGAAGCTCTACAAGTACCGTTGGTGGGAAACTAGATAATTGCAGTATTATTAGTTTTCGATTTGATTTGATTGACTAACGGTTGTTGAACTTTGATTGCACCTAGTTTGTTTATTCTTGAGAATCTTCTCTTCTGATATAAGATTCACTCAAACTAGATCGAAGTGTCGACGGGATCTTTAGAACTGTTTGTAGATCTAAAGACGTCTTGTGATAATCCGTTGTTATCAGACTCCGTTCTGTGCGTGATTGATCACAAGAGATTCAAGTTGTGGTGTGCAGGTGTTTATTGAAGATTTAAGAAGATTTGAAGACAAAGAAGATTTCTTATTTGGGTTCATAATCTTTAGTGTGCACAAAACTTGATCGGCTGGGATCCAACTATAATCGGTTTATCCTTGATAGATTTGATTGATTAGTTGCGTAAACCGGCATCATTATATAGTATCTTGATATATCCTATTTTTGATTGCAAAATCTAAACTCTGCTACTTTGGTAGTTGTTGGATAGATAGATCTAAACCCGACAAAGGAGTTTATTGGATTAAACAGAAGAGCCTTTGTCTAACTCATATTACTGAGATTGAATAAAGTTGTTACCGAACAGATTTGTTGTTCCTTTACCATTTGGAATACGAACCAAAGGAATTGTTCCAGTGCGTGCACTTATTGAATCTTGGAAGCGAAGGGATACTGAAGAAACTAGGTGAACTATAGGTTTAGTTGCTTGGTCTCAACTATACGAAGTTGGTGTGATTTTGTATAGCGGCTTAATTCTGAGAGTATTCAATTCTGGACTAGGTCCCGGGGGTTTTCTGCATTTGCGGTTTCCTCGTTAACAAAATCTTGTTGTGTCATTTACTTTTGTTTTCCGCAATTATAATTGTTGTTATTATAATTTAAAGTAAATTACACAAATGTTAACTCCGTATTACTTGATAATGATCCTATAGAGTTTGGTTAAGTCCGAACCTATTATCAAGTAATCACACTTTGATTGTTGTATTGTATTGATCTCGTATCCATAGACGATCATACAAAGTGTGAATACCGATTCGTTGTATTGTCTCGACTCAGTCCATAGACAATCACTTTCGGTAAGAGGACTTATAGGTGGAAAAGTTTAATATTGTGGTATATTTTGGTACCCTCGTCTTTTAAGAGACAAAAAAAAAGGATTTTCAAAGACTCTCTATGGTTTGTAGAGACAAAAAATGTATAATATCACATGAAAAATTAAAACGTCTACCCATAATTTATTATCCATGTTACAATGTTTATAACAGTACCATGAATATCTAATCAAATATGTGTCCATTGTCCCATATATCTCTTCATATCTAATTACTATCTTCCAAAACATTTGTTGCATGGTGGAATATACTTATCATTCACGGTATTCTCTTGTAGACGGAGGCTCCATTTGGATCCATGATAATTTCTTCACATCTAAAGAAGTTGAATAAGATTCACGATGATTTCTAGGTTGGATAATCTGATGACAACTAGGTTTGATAAGCATGAAATAGTGACTCTTTTTCGTTGGATATCCATGACAAAAAAAAAAACTAATAATTGGGTCTAATGTAATCCTCCATAATTCGGTTAAAGGGAAGCAATGTTATCTTGACTCTCATGTTTACCAAGTTTTTTTTCCAAATTTTCAAGTCTCCCAAAATATCACCTCTTGAGGAGAGATTTCAACCATGCATGTTTTCATAAAAAAAAGTCTCCCCAAATCTCTAAAAATAACAAATCAATGACTTTCAATTCTTATTCGAATAACATGAGTGTTAAAGTGACTCTTACAAATTCCTAATCCAATAACATGGAGTTTTAGAGAATTTAAATGACTTAAAAAAAGTCTCTAACGAATAACAAGAGACATTAGGAGACTCTCTAAAAATCCTTATGGACTAACAGTAGATTTGGGAACTCCCCAGAAGTCCTCCGAAATCTCTTTTGACTACCCCCTTGTTAGAGAATTTAAATGACTTAAAAAAAGTCTCTAACGGATAACAAGAGACATTGGGAGACTCTCTAAAAATCCTTATGGACTAACAGTAGATTTTGGAACTCCCCAAAAGTCCTCCGAAATCTCGTTTGACTACCCCCTTGTTAGAAATCTTGTACTAAAGTCATAGGACTCTGCTATACAAGTATCCAAGACAGTTGATTAGCTACCTGCCTTACTACACATGCTAAAAATATATTCCGGTGAAAATAAACAACACAAATATGAGTAGAACTATAAAAGTCACAGAACATAACTAAGAGATTAATTCATAAAGGTACGATTGGAGAAGATGCTAAAGACATTGCACAATAGAGAAGAGTAGTCAACCTAAGAACTGCGAAAGGCGATATTCTAACAAACCCAGATGTGCCTCATTGTACTCCAATTTATGTGCTCTTTTCTTTTAAGCTGCCAGTGCCTAAAAAGTATTTTGGGATGTAATTAAAATAGTGCACTGCATATGAAGTTGTCTTTTAGTAGAATGGTAACTTCTCATTTGACGGATAAAAAGCACGATTCACATGTCATCATAAATATCCGATTTATTTTGGATTGGATGCGAATGCACCCATAAAAAAAAAATTGAAAGTTAATATATTAAAACAAAAACAAAACAAAAACAGTCACATGAAGCCATTTTCCCTGTTGGTTGTCCTTATCTAAGTGTAAGGAACTGAAATATGAGAATCTTCCAACAGGGTGTTCTCCTCAGGTATGATTACATTTGAAAATAGAGAGATAACATCAAAAGCTAAAGCATAAAGGAGAAATTATGGCATTAGTCTCCATTGTTGTTTGTAATGGCCCTGCTTCCTTGCCTCCTTTGCCAAAGCATCTGTTACATTATTGCTATTTCTCTGACTGAAAATAATACCCAAAAAGTGCTCACAAGTCTGTAGAATTCTTTGAGCTTCAATTACTATGGCCTTGTTTCTCCAGTGAATTGTGCTGTTGTGACCTTGAGCAAAATTCATGATTATTGCCCACTTTGCAATCTCCCTCTTTCCAAAAAGCTTTGCAATTCATGAATATTGCCCACTTTGCTGCTTCAAGCAAAGCTAGATCTTCTGCCTCTTCAGGGATGGCGGCATTGATGGTCCCAGATCCATCTTGGATAGTTGTTCCTGCTAAAGAACGAAAAATTAGACCATATCCAACATCTTCATTTGCATCAATCGAAGAGGCATCAAAATTAAGCTTGAATTGATTCAAAGAAGGGGCCAGCCAAGTGTTATTATTGTTTGAGATCCTAACAGTGTTATTTACAAAGCTTGTGACTAGACTATTTGTAAGACTAAGTCCAGCATCAGTAGGTGTAGTATTCAGAGAAGAAGGAGACCAAAACTGTAAGTTTCTAAGAACAGCTAAAGAAAGCTGAAGACTAGAAGTAGATTTATCTTGAAACACCCTCATACACCGTTCCTTCCCTATCAACCAACATTTAGTTGCGACTACTTCAATGATATTATTTGTAGAGTTACCCTAGTTAGTATATAAGCTCAGGAAATGAATATCAGGTGTAAAATTGAAATTCAAACCTGCCAAAGAGAGGAAGCATCCATACAGATTTTGCATAAGGACAATAAAAAAACAAGTGTTGTAAAGATTCGCAGGGATGATTACAAAAAATGCAGTGAATATCAATGTTATTGTGGATGCATTTGCACAGAAAAATATTTATTCTTTGAGACACATTAAGCTTCCAAAAAGCCTTCCAGAATGAGACAGAAGCTTGAGAGATCTGATCTGGAGGGCTATTTTGCAACTTGTCGTACATTGTTTTAACTAAAAATTGTCCATTTTTTGTTAAAAGCCATCTTAAGATATCCCTTTTCGGGTTCCCATTTATGTCAAAAAAAAAGTTTGATATTTGAAATCTTATTTGAGACGGTTTGAGGAAAGTTATTTCTAACTTTTTCAGAGTTCCACTTCTGTGTAGTTGGGTCAATCAACTCAGCTACAAGTGTTAAAGAGTTTAAGTGTGAACCACATAATGATTAAAGTGTTTCATCTAGGCATGGTATCCATTTATATGTCCAAATGTTTATTGTTTGGCCATCACTTACTTCCCAGCAACTATACTTAAAAATTAAAGACACTCCTCGCTTAATACATTTCCATATCCAAGTTTCATTGTAATGTTTTTTAGAGTGAAGGACAGTTGTGTGTCTAAAGTACTTTTCTTTCAGTATTTTTTGCCAATAGAGATTTTGGCTGAGATGCCAATCTCCATGCCAACTTTGCTATCACTGCCATGTTCATTTTGTTTGCATCTTTGAAACCTAAGCCACCCTGAACTATTGGATTGCACAAGAATTCGAAACATTTTAGAAAACAACCTCTAGCATTTTTTTCTTTCCCCCACCAGAACTCTATCTGGATTGCATTAATCCTTTGAGTGATCTTTTTGGGCAGAATGAAACAACCCATTTGATAAATGGGTAAACTGGTTAGTACCGATTTAATCAACACAAACCTACTAGCCTGAGGCATGGAGGTTCCATTAAAACTCAGCACTCTATTTTCCATTTTCTAGAATATGTTGTCAAAAGATTTGAACTTAGATCTATCTACAAACAGTGGTGCCCCTAAGTAGGTGTCTTTTATGTCTATTTTTTTTTAAAGTCTTATCATTATTAGTTTATGTCTAGCAGGGATTTTGTTACTAATAAACACCCCTGGTTTATTAAAGTTGATAAGCAGCCGCGACGCCAAACTGAATTGATTTATGATGTTTAGTAAACAACAAACAATCGTCCGCGAAGAAAAGGTGACTTACCGATTGTGAATGTCTAGAATTTTTATGCCTATTATTTGTTTTTCATTTTCCTTTGCTATTAGTAGTTTAGAGAAAGCCTCCATATAAATCAGAAAAAGGTAAGGAGACAAAGGGTCTCCTTGCCTCAGTCCTCTAGAAGGTGTGAAGAACTCACCTGGGATTCTATTCAGTAAAACTACTATCGATGCGGTGGACAGACGTTGCGAAATTGAGCTGCACCAGTCTTTACTAAAGCCAAAAGCTAACGTAATTTGGTTTAAGAAGTCCCAATTGACCCTGTCGAAAACTTTCGACATGTCAATTTTCACTCCTAAGCCTCCATTTTTGTTTTTCATCTTTTTTCCCTTAAAAATCCGTTGGACATCCGCATCCGTTAGAATTAAAATACTTAAAAAATTTATAATATATAATGTTAATTACGTATTTTTAATAGTCCGCCATATAATCGATTTATCATTTTCTTCCATCAAGCTTTTAGGGCTTGAGCTTGAGACGCAAAATTAAGTCATATTCTTCTTTTTTATTTCTTGAGTCATTTTTGTTAACTTCAATCTTTTAGTTAAAATTTTAATTATAAAAGAAATCCATTGCCAAAATTGAAATCCGTCATCTATTGGATTGGATGCGGATGAGGTAAAAACCGGTCCATGCTCACCCCTAGTGGTGAAGCAGTGCCTCCGCCAGTGCGGGAAATAGTGCTTTAACACTAGCTAGTTAACAGTCGGAATGCTGTTTGGTGAAACAGAAACAACAAAACTGCAGTGAAAAAGCTCTAACATTGATCTCTTCTAACAGATTCTCAAAATAATGATTTAAGTTTGAATTTAGAAAGTGATCTAAATGTAATTTTAATCAGCTATTACTAGACCATCCACAGATTCTAGTCAAAATATATTTTCCTACCTGAAAACTATCCTAACTTATACCTCCCCAACATTTCAGTTCTTTACATAAGCATTTAAGGAACGACGTTTCATTTGTGAATACTGATATTTGACAAAAGACTTGCTTGTTAGGGTGCCCTTAGCAGAAACTTGAACACTAATCCTTACATCCATCTGACCAGTTAGCCTAACCAGTAACATATGTGCCTAACCAGTTACCAAAATCTTCTGCTTGCAGAGGCTCTAACCTATGTGCCTACTTTATTCGAGACTACAGGGTTTTCTTCCTTCCAGCTCCCATCAGACCACTCAGCTTCATTACTGACAGGCTTGCCAATAAAAATGCTTATGTCCTTCAGATGTACTGTTGATGTGGTTATACTTCAGGTGAAATATTGATGCCATGAGGCACTTCAGAACCATTTTGATTTTCTGGAAGATCAGAGCCCTGATATGAATCATTGTCAAAGCAATACCTTAAAACTTACCCCAAGGATCCTGCAAAACACAAGCCAGGTCAGTAACAAAACTACGCAAGAGCTTTTATTGTGAGACAATCAGATAGCATTAGATTAATTAGAAACAATTTTTAAATTCCAAAATAAGCAGCAAAATCCAGCAAATATCCTTATAGCCAGTAATCTTTATATTCCCATATCATCCATTGTTGTTTAAAATAAGGAATACAGGAAATCTAAAGAGCCCCGATTATTGACTTTTCTCTTAGCAGTGGCCAGCAAAATGATGCACGCAGTAGGATAAAACGTGAGACAAAACCCAAGTTAACAAAACGAGAAAGGGAAGGACACAAAATCACTGTCCCATACGAAGGTGACAGCAACACAAACAGTGTCTCAGAAAATAGATCTATAATCTCAAATAATTAGTAGTATTTCTAAAGAGATGAGGAATACTACCTTACATATAATGTGTGGGTTACCCACAATTATAAGCAAGGACTTGGTACGAGTCACAGCAACATTAAATCTCCTTGGGTTGCTAAGAAATCCCAGATAGTGTACCTTATCAAATTCGTTATGTTTAACAGTCGATCTGACAGTGGATATTATTATGACTTCCTTCTCTTGTCCTTGAAATTGCTCAACACTTCCAGCTTCTATGCCGGACATATTGAATGCTTCAAGAGTTTCTTTTTACTTTTTTTTTTCTTTTCCGTTTCTGGTTTTGGTGGCTTTGACATGCGTTTCCTTTCTAGCCTACCCCAACTTGTTTGGGACTGAAGGCTTGGTTGTTGTTGTTGTTGTACTTGCTGGCAGTAAGGAGTTATTACTCCAATATCTGTCTCCTTTGGATTAGAGCTTTCTGTCAGCTTCTTAACCGTCTGAGTTACTTTACTTGCTTCTATCCGATTAAACCAAGACGGAATATTGCCCTCCCTCTCATTACATCCTTGGACACCAGCAAACAGAACAGGAGATTCTTTGTTTGGAAGGAGGCTTTTCCAAGAACCCGTGAAAGAACATCTTTCTTCTTTACAAGCTATCATTTCTCCCTTGTAGAAAAGGTTGGACGGCAGCTCTAGGATTGATTGGTGGCACCTACAGTTCCTTACCAACTTCGTCACAAAGTTTTCATCCTCATTGTTATAAGATTTACATTTGAATAGCTTCCAAGTATGACTTGCCTAACCCATGCATTTCTACATTCTTGGAGTATATAACAAGACCCAGTTGCATCAGGTCCTCTGCCAAAACTACAACAGATTGGCTATTAGGATCATGGTCTCTGGCTCTGAAGCTTGACCTGCCTCATCCAAGAATATATGGGAGTAATTATCCTTTTTAACACCTTCAGCATAAAGAAGAGAAGCACTTCTGTAAGTGGATATTATGATCCTAAAACGCTTCAAAGCCCCCCACCTGGAGGACACTTGAAGATGAGACAATCTTCAAAGTAGAAACATAAATTATCAGGGTGAACATCATCACAATTATGACTTGTTGCATTTAATCTGAATATCTCATTCTTCTTAACTTCGACAATCTCGTAGTCCACAATCTGATCTAATATATGATCTACAGCACAGTTAGAAGATGCACACACAAGAATCCTAGACTCTTTTCGGGTTGTGCACAGCTGCAAGATTGCTTTCACAAGCGTCATTGTCTTACCAGTTCCAGGAGGTCCATGAATCACATAAGGTGGTGCCCCTTCACAACCTAGGATCATGTCAACAGCACACATCTGCTCTTCATGGAGATTTCGGGGTAGCATTAATAGATCTTCCAAAGGACTGGGACGGAAAGAGAAGCTCAGATGGCAAATCTTCGGCCGCTTTCATAGCCTGATATAAATGCCTCGTACCCGCCCTATTGTATGTGAATCTAACATTACATATAGTCCCCATCAACACTTCATCTGACTCAACCCGATGAATGTACCCCTACAATAACACAAGTTGGACTTTAAGTTTCGGAACTAAAGCTTGGTAATTGGATATACTCCAAAATCATGATCGTGAACAGAATATCTACCCATGAGATAGTAACATATTACATGCAGGTAGTAACAAATCTTTATCGCTCAATAATTCACAACGCTTTCCAAAAGTGAGTTCAAACCTGATATGAACGAGTATTATCAACATGCAAGAAAGCTTCACAAAAACGACTTCAAGGGCCAAAAACTGATTCCGCATAGTGACACACTCCATGTCATAGCTTCTTATGTCTTCCTGGAATAAATGTAACAAATAATCAACATTCCACAACGTGACAGACTCCACATAATTTTGTATATCAACCTTTTGCTGTTTAGCAGGATGCTTTCAAGTTTCAAGTAACTAGCAACATATTTGTTTAACATAAGATATAAATTATGTAACATTGAGGATATGCATGTAGGCAGGAACGGAAAGGGTACAACTATCATTGATGTTGTACTTTTCATTGTTCTCTTACATCAAAAGACATTAAAAAAAGGTATCAAGAATTACCTCCATGCGTAGTTCTTCCATGATCAGTAATGTTTGGAAGTATTTGTAGTAATTATTCTTTACAGGTCCTTGCTATCCAAAATTTCAGGAACTTGCTTACTATCGAAAATTTCTCTAATATCTTTTGGAATAGCATACTGAAGAAGCTGATTTTTATAACCATTAGAAGTAGGTTTTGCAGGACGAGAGCCTTTTACAAATTCCTTCACAACAAATTGTTTCTTTTTATGGACTCTAAAACATGGCTTATTTAAAGCAATGGATTGAGACACATTATTTTCAGTTACAAGAAAAACCAGAAGCTCAAGTCTTTGATCCCCCACATCAAAATGTACAGTATAGCTGTTGTATGTATCCCTATATCCTTCGGCTTACACAATAACCAAGTTGTCAAAGTCCTTCCTGGTTGAAGAACCTATATCATCCATCGATGTCGTCTCCGAGAACGCTCGAAGAGCTTCAACATCTGACTCATCTTTAGGCAGTTCCATCAATGACAACATACGGAGTCTTTAGGATTCGAACCATAAATTTTAGCACCCCATAAATCAATAGGTTCTTCAGTAGTATTCTTAGGTTTCCCAGTAACAAAAGGAAATGGTACCGATAGAATAACGGACCTTCTTCCTCTGCATTGTAATTACTTACTGACTTATCATCTTCAAAATCTAAAAACCCTATGTTCCCTTCATCTCCTATTACTGAACATTCTTACCAGTCATCTTTCCACAGATTACTCATCACAAAAAATCTCTACCTAACAACTTAACAATTCAAATCCTGCATCATACAAGTACAAAAGTCACCACTAATGCCGAAGCATTCTTATACATTACTACACAATATATAAACCAAAAATCATTTTTTTTTTAGCACACAAAATCAACCAGATCAAACCCTCTAACTAGGTCAAGATTGAAAGAAACAAAAAGAACCCTAGTAAAGATTAGGCACAAATGGGGATCAAAACGAAACAAAATACACACAAATGATTGTAAATAAAAAAGAATTTCAAAACCCAAAATGTAAAGAGATTGAGATAGACCCACTTACTGGTTTTTGTTCAGGACATTCAACGGAGAGAAACAATGATAAAATGATTGAGAGAGTGAGAAAGTAGAGGGAAAGAAAAGAATCATTTTTCCTACTTTCTAGTTTTCTCCAAGTGTGTATGCCTGACGGAATTTCATGCTAGTTTGAACTTGGAAGCTTTTAGAAACTCCCCAGGAATGGTAGGGGGTCAGTTTGATATCTTTATATACCAGAAGATACGATGATATGACCATCGATCTTGTAAGTTAAACCACGTTTGTAAATATAATGCTCTCGTCCGAGTTGTAGGATTAGGTAATTGCCACTGGCGTCGCCTTTGTAGATGATTCTACCGAACGGCAAACCCTTAAATTTACTGGTTTGCCAAGTGATTTTTGCCAATCTCGCAAGTACATGGTGGACTCAAATTGGCAAATTCCCTAAGGACGCCACAGTGGTCTAAGAAACACAAAAAGATGATATGCTAAAATAAATGTTGTTGGGTATATTCCTTGGTACACTATAAATATTTTCAACTGCATCTGTCCAGAAAATATTGCAAACAAACTCTGGCGAGACTTCTTTCCACAATGAAAATGCATTCCCATGGAAAATCTTCTGGAAACGAAATTGCTTGCGCCAAAATTACATATCTTTATGTGGAGGGTTATAAAGTGAAGAGCTATAAAGAATGGATTAGGAGTTCTTGCAAAAATTGGAAACCATATTGAGGGAGTTGTAACTGATTGTCATTTGTGCCATAGAGACATGGAGACTACTGATCATCTTTTTGTGCAGTGCCAGGTCACACTAGCGATCATGTTTGCTTCTCAACTGAATTTCAGAGTCGACAGACGTCCTTCCTGAATCTTTTGTGTTTGAGTGCTGCAAGTTTTGGTTGTCAAAGCGAGATTCTGGGGACAGCTTTTGCATGGGAACTTGTATTTGGTGGGCTGTTTGGAAGGCACGCAACAAACTGGTGTTTGATAAAATCCCCATTAATATATACAGGCTACCATCCAAGAAGCTATGTTCTGGTTCAGTTCTTATAGTGTCAATTTGGAGCATGATGTTGAACCCGTGAATATCATCCATGAACCAGAGTTCCCATCCCAGTCCTCGTCGTATTGGCAGCCTCCACCACTAAACCATGTCAAAATAAATGTTGACACTGCAGTTGACCTTTATAGATCCCATGCAGCTGCAAATGCTAGAGATGTTAACGGGGTAGTTGTGGGGGCTGGTGTAACAATAATTGATACAGCTGATCCTCTTGTAGCCGAAGTGAACAGTTTCCTTCTTGCTTTCAAGCTTGCCCAGAAATTAAACTAGAGCAATATTATCGTGGAAGGGGACTGTCAACAGGTGGTACTAATCCAACAAAAGAAGATAGGAAAGCCACTTTTACCAGAGGGAAAGCCGACTTTCGGGTGGAGATAGAAAAAACTTTCCTCCTAACAATAATCATTTATAGGTCTCCCTATGGTGCGGTTGGAACTCCTATGCTGGTTGAAGAGACGTTGGCTTGAACATGGTAATGAGCTGCCAGACTTGCTGGACCACAACAAGCCACACTACAAGGTGGAGAACTCATGTTTGGTGAAAAACTTAGCGAAGTTAGTGGAAGATAAGACAGTAGATCCAATGTGCAATAGCAAAATGAAAACAACGGGACAGTAGTCATGTATATATGCTTAATGCCTTCCCGATTAGAGATATATGCGTGTGATTGTGCTCAATGATAAATGCTTCCCAGATTCTAATTTTGTAAAACTCTAAAGCACCGAGTGAGGCACGCCTCTTCTTCTTCTTCTTTCTCGTCGACTTCGTTTCAATCTAATTTTGCCGCAGTTGTTCATGACGTAAGCACGTAAAATTAAAACCCTTCATGATATCTTCGGAATATAATGATTACAAGAATCATCCATTCGCCACAAAAATGTGAAGAAAGCAATTTATTCGTAGCTGAATCTTCAAAAACATAATTAGCCATCTCGCTTTTTCTTTGTTTAGAAAACTGGAACTTTACCACTATTCACGTGTGCACCCTTTGGGAGTGCAAAATATTGATCAAGGCAAGAAGTTTTTTTGACGCCGATGTTTAAATTGTATTGGAACTGATCGTGTTTTGTTCCATCACGGGAGAATTTATAATACATATAGCACATTGGCTTTTCCATGTTAATTATCTATTTTCAAAGAACGACAACGTTATTCCTTGGAGAATTCAGCACTACATTGATGGAATTAGTTAGTTCTCAGACCAGAAGTATGAACGTGATCGAGTTCAATTTTGTTCCAAAGCGAGTCAATACATGGCTCATGCCCTGGCAGCTTATGCTTAGCAACACAATGTCCAAGCTTGGTGGACATCTGCTTATGTCCCTTCTTCTCTTCTGGATCAGGCTAACTTTCCCTCTAGGCTCTAGCTGATCCCTTGTGTTAGTTTGTTTCTCTTTGTTTCTTGGTCATAACAAAAGCATTTATGTGTTTACGGTTCTACCAATTAACAGAATATATTGTTTATCCAGGAGGCTGTAAGTAATACTAGTACAACATTCTGTAATGCTTCCAAAAAAAATAACTAGCTACACGATCAGCCAGATGTTCTAAATAGAGCCCAAGAATCCAGAAATCAAAATACAGAAACATTATTTAGTGGTTCTTCTGCAAGATCAATGTGACAGAACTACATTAAAGAACTACCCTGTTTATATCTTTTACTTTACTGCTACGACAGGAAAATTAGCATATATGACCAAACCACCTGTACGAACCCCATCTTCCATTCTCCCAAAGAGAATATCTTGCTCCCCTCCTCTCCTTACTCGGTAGATCTCACCATCTCCTACATTTTCACCATGGCTGTTTTGAAGCAGCCAAAAATCATCTCCATCATTATTTCTTCCAAAACCAATGAGAAGAAGCGAATGAGCTTGCATTCGTGGTGTCTCTAAAATGTGTAAGGACCAAGTCATAGGCGTCTTCCCATCATAAATTCCCTGCAACATTTGAAGTTGAGGAAAATTAGGACGATGTCGGCAAACTTCCACGAAAACAAAGGTTAGACCCACATTGACTCACACAAACTTATTCAGGCACAATGAGTGTGTTTTTTCTGCTATACATTATGTTACAAATTCAAAAGAATTTTGATTAGCCATATCCTGAGTAAAGACTGAAGAGTGACGGTTCCAGAATTGTTGCACAATTCAAACCAGCCGCTAGAGAGTTTTAACAATGTGCAAATAAAGTAGATTGTGATCCCTGAAAGGAATAGTGGTGGTTTCCCAAACTGTTACACCGTTTAGATAAGCAGCTTTCCTGTCTCATACAGACAATGCAGAAAATTCCTTTGGACAAAAAACAACTGGTACTACACTGTGAGACCTGAAAGAGCAAGCAAGCTCGCAATGTTGTCAACTACAACTTCACAAAAACATCTAAAAGTAAAACCAAATCCGATTCTTTTCATCATTCATTCATCCAAAAGGACATTCTAAAAGGAGTTGAAACATCTGAAGTAAGCTAGCCATCTATCTAATTTGCTTTCCAGAGCTAGTCCCGCTACTGTTATCTGCACCAAAATCCTCCAAATAGACATCTATTTTGCAGTTTCAGTCATTGATGAAGTTTGCCCAAGGTCTAATAACAGTGCAGCCAATGTCTGTTCTTTCTAGTAGTTAAGCCTATGTCTACACTAATTTCTCATGAGCTTGTTGTTTAAACCATGTCAGCCCTAGTGTTTAACTTAGTATTGCTCGCCTTTTATATTAACTTAGAAGAATACTATTGCTTCTTAATGTAGATGTGCTCTTTGATCTGTAAGAGCCATATTGAATTCCAAAAACACCTGACAGAGTTTTGGATACATTTAGCTATGGAAATAGAGAATAACAGGATAACAGACTTGCTGTTAGTTAAAGACCAACATGAGCTAGATGTTTTCAAAAGGGCAGCTTTTGCTTAGATCACACCTTCATGTATTTGGGTGTATACCCACGTAATAGATAAGCAAACAAAGCAACGGTGAAAGATCTTACCGGGCCATGGAAATTCTGAATGGCAGGCCCCCAATACATGGTTATACTGATGGGTTGGACTTTAATGTGCCTCATGATATTCCTTTCGGAAAAGTAATTAACCCGCATAACAGCATCAATACCCACAGCGGCTGGAGGAAGCACCTATAAACGAATAAGGTACAAAAATCAAGTCGTATTAGTCATCTCATTAGATGACTCCATAGTAATAAAAGATAAGGGTTGAGCTATGTGCTAAATGGATAGTAAGGTTATGCAAGAGTAGGTATATGCTCGTTATGTTGCCTTTATCATGGGCAATCAAAACTTTAACGAAAAGAAGTTCAATTGTACAAGTTATCATGTGCGATATATAACAAATAAATTCCATTAACCGTACTTTCCTACAGCTAAGAGCTTTTCATCATATATAAATAGCGTAACTAGTGTAACTGAAGAACTCTTCATCACATAAAAAGGGGAAAGCTGAGTCGAAAATTACCAATCCAGGAGATGTATTTTTTCGACCTATATAGGGGTAATGTTGGAGACGACTCAATCCTCCTCCTGGTCTCCTTAGTACGTACAGGTACGAAGTCAATGTGGTCCCACCACCACATCCTTTATTCCATGGACAGTGGTCAATGATCTCTTGCCAGCTAAGATCAACCAGTTCCTCCAGGTTAATCTGGTGCATTGCCATTATGTTGTCCGCAGAAGTGACTGCGTAACAGCATCCACAGGGACCTTGGTCTCTAATATCTGATAAGGCGCCATGTGCTCGCCAGTCAAACGTTTCTCCTTCATGCAGTTCGACATTCCGGTGCTTCGTGTCAACAAGCCAGCTCACATCTATCCACATCAATGTATGGGATCACTTGTTGAATGCATGTGGATGTGACCCTGCATTGGGGTAAAAAGTTCTTAGTTGCGAAATATGCAACAAAAAAGGTTACGAGATATGCAACTAGAAATGGAGATTTCACTGTGAAATCTCTTTACTCTAAGCTGCAGAATCCATCCACCTCGGCCTCAGCTAAATCAAAGAAATTTTGGAAGGACTTGTGGAGTGTGGCCACATCTCAAAGGATCAATTTTTTTCTTTGGAAATGCTTATAAGATTTATTACCAACTAGACAAAAGTTAAGATCAATTCTTAGATGTATTACCAACTAGACAAAAGTTAGGATCGATTCTTAACGTTGATATTCAATGTGTCTTCTGCGAAAGTGCAGTTGAATCCACACAGCATCTGTTTTTGATTGTGTGTTTGCACAGTCTGTTTGGAACTCAGCTCCAATGGCAGTACAGAAAACAATGAAACTAGTATTTTTAAGGCATTAGCCTCTACCAAATGCTGGGAGAGAGTCTTTGAAGATAAATATTCAACTCCAGAACAAGTGGCCCAACAGACTGTTAGGCATTTCCAGTATTGATAATTCAGACCCAAGTTCAGACAAAATTTTAACAGAGATTTCTAATATCAGAAGCAAAAACAAACAATTTGGATGAGTCCAAACATGATTAAAAAAAAAACAAAAAAAAGGTGGTTTGATTGTTTAGAATCATACCAGCACAAAACAACATCCAAAGCCATAAGAACTTGGTAATTTAATCTTAATACAAATGCACATAGTTACCTGTCACTGTTCTTCTTCTTCTCCAACTTAAAAATCCATGCCCGTGTAAGACATAGAGTAACTTATGTTGCAAATACTAAAGTAATTATAACTAATAAATAAACTAAACCAAAATCAAGAAATACCTGATCTTCTAGTACCCCATCTTCTGTAAGAGCTAATCCCTGTAATCTAGCAAATTGAACATCCAAACCCAAATCTTCAACCTCCTCCACATCCATATCTACAGCCTCATCCACATCCATGTCCATGTGGTAAGATCTAAGTTTGGAAAAGCTTGAGATTTTGAGTGTTCTAGCGCAGCCCTAAAATAAGTGGAGAGAGACTGAGACTGTTCGATGCCCTAAAAGAGGTGGAAAAAGAGAAAGGAGAGTAAATATATATACATCCGAAAATAAATGCGATGCCCTAAAAGAGGTGGGAAAAGAGAAATGAGATGTGTGGACACATCCACAAATAAATGCTGACTTCTGTTTTTTATTTCTGTTTGGATATAAATACTTGTGCAAAATTTTCTTGTGAAACAAGCATTTTTGTTTTTGATTTCTGTTTCTGATATCGGAATTAGCTATCAGTTAGTAATCACGTGGCGGGGTTGGGAGCGGGGTTTCCCTCACCCTTTGAGGTTGGCTAGATTATAGGCAAGAGCAATTATTATGGCCATATATAGGCAAGAGCGATTGTTATGGCCAAAGTTTCTCTAAAATTTAGATCATAGACAAGCATTGGCTAGTTCGGGTGCTACACATATCCAACACCCACTAGCTAAGGCTTGGCTCTTGGAAACTGAGTTTCCGTGATGAGAACTTAGTACATGTCATATCATAGGCTTGCTCCACCAATGACCCGCATATCAAGAGGTTATCGTGCCTCCTTGGATGCTAACCATAGCCATGTAGGATAAAGAGAATGATAGCTATTTCCAATACTATCGCATGATACATCACCGGACGTGACGTTAGAATGCTTTAGCCTCGGAGGTATCTTTCAACGTAAGCTTAATAAAGAGAATCGAGCTAGGTAGCAAAAGATTAAAACTTTGGTTCCCAATACCAAAATAATAATGATATTGCACGATTCAAAGAACCCTAAAAAAATGATGAAGAAGAAGCCTACAATCTTTATACTAGAAGATACTGCATTTGGTAACATTAAAAGTGTCGCTTCTAAATTCACAGACTATTCTGACTTACTCTTTTCGTTTCTAAAAGATAGGCTTAGTTTTCTTATTTGGATGTCAAAAAAATAGGCTGATTTCCATAAATGGAGAATCAAATGTTAAGAGTTTGCTAAACTACCCATGGAGAGAATACTTTTCTCTTTTATTTTTATCTCTTTACACAAAAAGGGGACCACTTCTCTCTCCCTTTTTTCTCCTATATCAAATGAGTGGGATTAATAACGAATTAGGAAAAAATGGCTACAATTATTAGTTTTTCTTAATCTTTGTGTAAAACCAAACAAACATATCTTTTAGAAACGGAGGGAATAGTATTTTTAGTTCCTTGGGCTTCGGCGAGAACCAAATCCGTGAAGCGACTAAAGCGATATCGACGGTTATTACATGCAATCCCCACAATCTAGTACGAAAGGGCATGATCACTTTTACGGCCGAGGATAGCTGCTATTAAGGAGAACACATTCGTCAATTGTATTTGACAACGACTATACACAAACTACCGGTTAAGAGCATTCGTCGATGGAAACACGTCCTTGAACCTAATCTAACTATACATGTTGGACTTATCAGTGTTCAACGGACCGCCATTCGTGCACATGCACCTATATTAAGATGTTTTGGAGGAAAGACCCGCCAAAAGAATGGTCAGTTTAGTCATGCGAATAGGACCCATTAAGGCTTTCACCCTTTTTCTATATATTATAGAACGACGCGACGTTTCATCTGTTGCTTGGACTAGGGTGGCTTCGTAAACACAAGGTGGTCCATTATACGTACCATCAATGCTTCAAGACAATATTGGAGGAAAGGATTATTGTATCCTTGCTACCAGTAATCCATTTTGGTCTGAGGAGGCTTTCAAGGCAGACACAGTCTTCTGTTAACCCAACAAGTATAACGTGACGTCACGTTATTCTCCGTATTTAGCTGTCCTACTGAGTTTAGAATTACTTGTATCCTAGGTAATTTTATTCTTGTATCTTACAGCATGTTTGTTTTCTCCTCTATATAAGTAGAGGGTTCTACATAGAGTTCTACGTAGAGGTTTACCTCTATCTCTATATGAATACCACTACCTAGAGCCTTCTAAATTTATGTTTGTTTAACCACTATCTAATAACTCCATATTTAAATATAAATTTGTATATTTCACATTTTACCCTTAAGCAATTCAAAAATTCCAAGATTCATTTTAAATCAACATTTTCAAAAGTTCAAAAGTGTTTTCAACAATTCAAACCGTTACACGGATAAAGTGAAATACAAACTAATAAAAGACCAAACCAAACCCCCCTTCATCCTCACCCGCACTTCCTCTCTCGAAATTCCAAGATTCACAACCCACCACCATTGCTAGCCCATTCTCACCACCACTAGTCCATAACTTGAACACAACCACAGTAGCATTTTACACCCCAACAAGTAGATCTAATTTATTTGCAACCTGATCACGTAATTGATGCATAAAAGTCTGGTCTTGTGGTCTAAATACATGTTGTGTAGCTGATGTTGCACTTTCACTATTCATTTCAATGGTGTTGCTCACTTCCAACCCGACATCTTCAAACCGCCGAAATAATTCATCATTCAACCTAATACGTCTAAGGAAATTATGTATAGCCATGGTTGCAACAACTAAATACTTTTGGGTTGTAAATCTGAACCTGCGCATTTTGTCCAAAATGGGAAATCTTGCCTTCAAAACACCAAAAGCTCTTTCAATCACATTCCTAAGTTGAGAGTGTGCCTGATTGAATTTTTCCTTCTTCGTTCGAGGGCGGCCACCACGTCGAAAATCTCGTAACCAGTATCTTGTGTTCCGGTAAGGTGTCATAAAACCCTTCGTATGCGTATATGCTGCATCGCACAAGTAATACTTGTCTGCAAAATAACAGCAGATAACAAGTACAGAACATCAAGTATAAAAACAGAACCAGATGGAGATTATAATTAGACTAGATGTAACTATTTAAAAGAGAATAGGCCTTCTACCAAGAGGTCAGTGGGACTAATTAAAAGAGAGAAGCAGTACAGAACTTACCAGTGCCATCTTGTAATGGTGGGTGTTGTAATCAGCATAAAATTAGAGATTCCACATGGGTACAAAAGAAACAATGAAAGCTTATATTATCACTAAATATCAATTATCAAAGTAATCTGCTGATATATGATACTTCTTAAATTTTGAGAGCTAGTTCTCCCATCCCATTATCTCTCGCTATGACTCACATTCTAATACAGGCTCCATTTATATAAATTGTATACTTTCCACTGAGATCAATTAGTTTATTCTATGACAAAAGAAAAGATAGAAAAGGAACCTAACATCTCTTTTACAGTGAGAACAAACCTAGAAACCCACCATCAAAAATATGCCAAAACTAATAACATGGCACTGTTAAGGACAGTATTCGGCTTAACAGTATATTGAAGTGTAGCTGGATGGAGTCTTATTAAACTAGTTAAGTGTTTTCCTAATACAGTGTCCATAAAGTTATAGTATTACTTACTGTAGCAATAATAAAACTCCATGTTTGTGTGATAATAAAAAGTGACACAAAATCTACAAATATTGAAATTAAACATGCATCTAGTACTAGTACTAGAACTGCTGCTGTTACTGATGGAGTTTAGGTGAAAGAATACCCGTATCGTTTCCTATTTTATTCATTGGCAATAGCATCAACTAACCTCCTAATCTCATTTGTCCCCTGGCGCATCATTAACACTCAAACCCATACCAATGTCAAATTCAAAGTCTAAACAGGAGGTCATCTATAACTGTAGCTAGGATTCACAATCACATACACAAGTACAACAACATGCATGAGAAACTGGTTAACCAAATTTTTTATTACAGCTAGTCTCCTTTCATTTCTGGGTTAAAACCAGTAATGGGTTTAGAAGAGCTCAATTATTCATGGGTTTACAAGATCTCAATCAGTAAAGTGTTATATCAGAAGAAATTAAAAACACAAATTCAAGCGAATAACAACACCTCTACATACAAGAATCAACTGAAGCGAGTTTTTAGAGTGAGAAATAGAAACATTAGGGCAACGAAACTCATGAAGTAACAAACCGAAAAAATGATACCATTAATCGAAAGTTACCTGACAACTAATTTGAACGAAGATATCAAACCTAATTCGAGATTCGAACCCTAAACTTCTCCTTTGAATATACCCAAACCTAGTTCCCAGTGAGATTCAATTGCTCCAATGAAAATCAAACCTAGATCTCAATGAAATACGAAATCCAGCCTTCTCCCTAACCTAGATGAAGATCATTCCATCTCTCTGAGAGTTTGATGAGGGTTCAACAGAGAAAGAAAGAGGCGAGAGAGGCGAGCACAGAATACAGATCTCATCTGATGAAATGAATTTAGAATCAAGGACAAAAATTAGAATTTTAAAATTAGTGTGAGGGCATAATAGACATTTCCGGATTAAATAGAGGTTTGGCCCCAAGATAGCACCTTCCTGCTGTTATTTCATTTCCTATATTTGATAGAGGTTTAGCCTCTATATTAGTAGAGATAGTGGAAAAAACAAACAACCAAATAAATGGGACCCACCTCTACATAGAGGAATGTAGTGGTTTGCCTCTACATAGAGGAGAAAACAAACATGTTGTTAGACTTTCAAGTTAAGGTTTCATAATATTATATACTAGGTTCTCTTGTACAAATGAAATAAGAAAAGAATTAATAAGAATCAATTTTCTCTTCTATGTATAAGTTCTGTTTTGGTATCATCCTTCTCGATCCTCCTTTATGTCTACTTCTTCTACTTTAGAGTCCTTTTTTTTATGAATCTTCTACTGCTAATCAATTTTCTTCTTCGATGTCGTCTTTTTTATTCTCACAACCCCACCACATCATTACAGTAAAACTTGATGACACGAACTACTCATTATGGCGTGCGACAATTTTTTCCTTATCTTCAAGGCTACGAATTAGATGGTTATGATACTGGTGAAAAACCTTGCCCCCGACTTTTCTTGCTGATAAATCCCCAAATCTAGAATTTTATCCTTGGAGAAAACAAGATAAGATCCTCCGTGGTTGTTTATTATCATCCCTTGCTCCTGGTGTTCGTCGTCAGGTTCATCGTATTATTACCTCTAAATAAGTTTGGTCTTCTCTTAATCTCAGTTTGCTTCTAAATCTGATGCTCATATTCATCATTTTCAATGCAGACTCCGTGCTTTGAAGAAAGGTTCTCTTACTATGGGAGCATATATTGATTGTGCTTGTGATATTGTTGATAGTCTTGCTGCTGCAGATACTATTGTTACCGATACGGAGTTGCATTATTGTCTTCTTGTTGGATTAGACACTTCTTACGATTTCATAGTTACTTCTCTCACCACCAACATGGGTTCTATAAAAACTGAAGACTTTATTACTTACCTCCTTACCTTTGAGTTATGAGTGAAGCAACAAACCAAATCTCTTAACTCTCAACCTGTGGCTAGTATTGTTTCACCTATCTCATCTCTCCCACTATCCTCACCATTTGGTTTTCAGCCTCGGAATATTAATACTAAGTCGTAACTTTAATATGGTACTAATCGGTCGGATATAATACGCCAGTTATGTGGTCGTACTGTCCATGAAGCTAATAATTATTGGAAATGTTATGATCATAATTTTAGCCCGCTTCATCATCAACCACCTTCCACTACAACGCGTGCATATGTTTCTCAAGCACCTACCACTCATTCTACTTCTCATTGGGTTCCTGACAGTGGTGCTACCGGTCATATTACCAATGACCTTTCTCGTATACATGTTCATTCATAGTATAGCTGTCATAATCAAGTCAAAATGGGTAATTGTAACACCCCGTATTTTTAGCATGGCGCATGCGCAAAGATGCGTCATGGCCTGGAATGAAGCTTCAACCAAAGCTTCCGTTGCTTAGTAAAGGGAACATTGGCCTAGTGCCAATATTGCACAATGCCAGAGCGGGATGACAGAGTGAACGTTGCGCAATCATTATGCAATATAGAAAAGTGAATACTGGGAAATCATTATGCAATAGCCATAACGAGGGTTGCGCAATCATTATGCAATAACTAGAGTGAGTATTGTGCAATAGCCAGAACGAGTGTTGCGCAATCATTGTGTAATAGCCAGAACGAGTGTTGCGCAATCGTTGTGCATTACAGAACAAAAACTCAGCAATCATTGCCGGTTATTCAGGAATACATGGCAACGACCATAAATAATGAAGCAAGCACCTCAAAAATGGGACTTGGTGAATGTCCATCCTCTCCCGTTTCCAAAGTTGTAGAAATGTAAAGTAAACATATATAAGGAAGGGTAGTTGGTTGAAGGTACATATACGGACCATGCACCAAGTATGCTTCATAGCTTAGCCGAAAGAGTACAAATGATGTGTAAGTCTTATTTATAGTTGCGTAGCCTTGCAGATAGGGCATTTGATGCTTAGACATTACTATGCCACGTCGCGGACCCGATAATGCACAACCTTTGTGCATTTTGACGAAACGGCCTATACGGACTAGGTCATTACCATTATTGCTAGGCCACAACCTTGAAATATAAGTTAGCTTAAGTTGCGGTCCCTTCGAGGATGAACTACGATCAATGCTTGATCCCTTTAGAGTAGGTAAGGGTACGTAGGAAGCCGCAATGAGTTGTAGCATTGCCGGTCCAGCACATTGTCGCTCATATCATCTAATTGCGAGATGATTGCGGCATACTGGCCTCTCATATCATCTGGCTCGTTATTGCAATACAAGAGATGATTGTGGCCACACTCGATGAGGCTAGTTTGCATGATATTCACTGGATGCTCATACTGCCTATCAAGCTACACAGAGTTGGCATATGCACCAATTCTGAATTGGGCATGGCATAGAAAGTAAGCTATATCAATATGCAAGTTAGCGGAGCTTGCATAAGCCTAAGTACGTCATGAGACTGATAGATGCACCCTTGGCACGAGAAAGACAAGTTGATGCAGATGAGCAAGCTATAGCCTATCTGGGGGATAAAAATCCGAGTGTCGTAATTTAGCTCAAGACGTGTCTAAATTGATTGGAAACGGACCAATTATCAAGTCGTGATCTATGTATCACGGTCTTGGAATTTTAGCCAAATTCCATCGTTTAGGGCCTCAAAAGGCCGTTTTTGCCATTTTATGATTTTTTTTTTTTTTGCTTTCTTAATAACTTCTTCGTTAGGAGTCCGTTTGGGTCGCCGTTTGTGGCATATAGCTTTATTTAGCGAGTACTTTCATTATTTTAGGTAACCTAAAGTTTGCCTAGATAAGTGAAGAGGGGGGGTAGTAGGCCTGTAATGGCATATGCGTGAGTTCAAGGCATGCCTTATGCCTGAACAAGACTCGGTAGCCAGTGATGCCCGTAAGGTGCATCGACCATAGATCACGACTTGTAGAACAAGGGTAAGTTGGGAACGCTGTGGAAGCTAATTTAGCTGCATCGTGCTTCCCGATCATGCTTGCAAGGGCAGATGAACGTGCATTTGTCTAGTTTTAAGGCCTGGTAAGTAGCATCATTATGGCGCATCAGGGAAGTTATGGCCTACGCGCCCAGGCGCGCCAGGCGTAATTTCCGGTCTGTCACAGTTGGTATCAGAGCAAGTTCCGAGATAACTCTAGGGACTATGCGAAGTGGACTCATTAGCGAGTATTTTCCTTGAATGAAAAACTTAAAGTTGGAGAGTAGGCCAACTTTCATGCGGGAAGAGTTTGTAGCCGCTATGCCAGTTATTTTGCGAATCGAGTTGAGCTTGTTTAAGTACTGTGAGTTTGCCCGGCCTAAGTGGCACCTCATTTACGAGTGGATATCCGGAAGACCGTTCGGAACGGTAGGCATACAATAGGACCGATCATCCCCACACGTTGGAAACTGGCCAACGGAGTGCGTCGTCAGGTCGGCTAGCATCCCACTTACGAGTGGCAACCTGGATGACCGTCAGGGACGGTGGGCAACTGGATTCTGTTCCACACAGTACTGCGTTAATATTTCGGAACATTATTTAAATACCCCTCAAAATCTACCTCTTGAAATATACCCTTATTCAATTTTAAAAATACCCTTACCTTATGAAAAGTGGAAGCAACTAGCACAAGTTGCTTCCAGAAGTGGACACAACTAGCACAATTTGTTTCCAGAAGTGGACGCAACTTTATACAAGTTGCTTGCAAAAAGTGGAAGCAACTTTCTCAAGTTGACTCCAAAAAACTTAATTTTTACCCCTCGGGGGTATTTGTGCAAGGTCAACCAAAATGAAGGGTATTTATAACATTCCCACTTAATATTTTTCATGTCATTCCGATGACATCCTTCAACTTGTGAACTTTAGGGATTCCTGAGTGGTGGTATGGGACACCCCTTAGGATACCATGTTGAGATATCCTTTGGCAACTGGCGAAATTGATATTCTCGTGTTAGGTTGTGTACTCTTTTTGGATTCCTGGGTATGTGGTATGGGATGTTTTCCCAGAAGGTCCTAATTGATACTCCATAACAAACTGAATAAAACTTGTGTGACTTCTGATCATCTGGTATGAGACTTTTGCTCAGGAATCAAAATCGAAGAGCTTGTCCAAAATATATATTTTTTTGAATTTCGGGGACAAAATTATTTAAAGGGATGAATGATATAACACCCCGTGTTTTTAGCATGGCGCATCTTCCGTTGCTTAGTAAAGGGAACATTAGCCTAGTGCCAATATTGTGCAATATGCTAGAGCGGGCTGACAAAGTGAACATTGCGCAATCATTGTGCAATATGGAAAAATGAATATTGCACAATCATTGTGTAATAGCCAGAACGAGTGTCCAATAGCCAGAACGAGTGTTGCGCAATCATTGTGCATTAAAGAACAGAAACTCAGCAATCATTGCCGGTTATTCAGAAATACATGGCAACGGCCATGAATAGTGAAGAAAGCACCTCAAAAATGGGACTTGGTGAATGTCCATCCTCTCCCCTTTCCACAGTTGTAGAAACGTCAAGTAAACATATATAGGGAGGGGTAGTTGGTTGAAGGTGCATATGCGGACCATGCACCAAGTATAATTCATACCTTAGCCGAAAGAATATAAATGATGTGTAAGCCTCATTTAAAGTTGCGTAGCCTTGCAAATAGGGCATTTGATGCTTAGGCATCACTATGCCATGTCGCGGACCCGATAATGCGTAACCTTTGTGCATTTTGACGAAACGGCCTATACAGACTAGGCCATTACCATTATTGCTAGGCCACAACCTTGCAATATAAGTTAGCTTAAGTTGCGGTCCCTTCGAAGATGAACTACGATAAGTGCTTGATCCCTTAGAGTAGGGAAGGGTACGTAGACAACCGCAATGAGTTGTAGCATTGTCGGTCCAGCACATTGTTGTTCATATCATCAAATAGCGAGATGATTGCAGCATATTGGCCTCTCATATCATCTGAATCGTTATTGCGATACAAGAGATGATTATGTCCACACTCGATGAGGCTAGCTTGCATGCCATTTACTGTATGCTCATACTGCCTATCAAGCTACACGGAGTTGGCATATGCACCAATTCTGAATTGGCCATGGCATAGAAAGTAAGCTATATCAATATGCAAGTTAGCAGAGCTTGCATAAGCCTAAGGAAAGTACGTCATGAGACTGATAGATGCACCCTTGGCACGAGAAAGACAAGTTGATGCAGATGAGCAAGCTATATCCTATCTGGAGGCTAAAAATCCGAGTGTCGTAATTTAGCTCAAGACGGGTCTAAATAGATTGGAAACGGACCAATGATCAAGTCGTGATCTATGTATCACGGTCTTGGAATTTTAGCCAAATTCCATCGTTTAGGGCCTCAAAAGGTCGTTTTTACCGTTTTAGGAATTTTTGCTTTCTTAATAACTTCTTCGTTAGGAGTCCATTTGGGTCGCCGTTTGGGCATATAGTTTTGTTTAGCGAGTACTTTCATTATTTTAGGTAACCTAAAATTTTCCAAGCTAAGTTAGGGAGGGGGGGGGGGGTATTAGACCTGCAATGGCCTATGCATAAGTTAAAGGCATGCCAAAACGACGGATAATTTTTTCATGTGATGCTCTTTGGGTAAGACATAACCTGCCCTTCGATATATCTCAAGTAATTTTGATAAATATTCTTATCTGGACCTAGATCCTTCGTCTCAAACTCTAAACTCAATTGTTTCTTCAAAATATCAATTTCTGATTTACTCTTGCAGCTACGAGCATATCATCAACATAGAGTAAGAGATAAACTAAGTTTTCATCATAAACTTCTTAAACTAACACACTGATTGTATTCATTATGAGCGTACTTCTGCTTAAACATAAACGTATAAAACTTCTTGTACTATTTTCTTGGTGATTGCTTCAAACTATACAATAATTTCTGAAGTTGACACGCATAATCTTTTTTACCAGCAGCTTCATAACCAATGGGTTGTGACATCTAAATGTCCTCCTCTAAATTTCCATGAAAGAAAGCAGTCTTGACATCTAGTTTCTCAAGCTCTAAGTCAAACTATGCCATAAATGCCAAAAGGAATCGTATAGACGTGTTGTTAACAACCGGAGAGAAAACTTCATTATGATCTACAACTTCTCTTTGTGAATATTCCTTAGACACTAACCTTTCCTAATATCGTACACCACTAATAATACCCTTAGAATTTGGGATAACATCCTTCACTGTATACACACACTTGCATTCATTTTTCTTTCGATCCTTAGGCAACTTAACAATTTCCCAAGTATCATTCTTATTCATAGACTTCATTTCTTCATCCATGGATGTTTTCCACTCAATGGCATGAGTACTACTCATCACTTCCTTAAGATAAACGAAACATCTTCAAAAACAGACAATGTGTAAGACGCATAATCATCAAGACCATAACGAATTTGTGCACTAACATTACGTCTCTCACGTTGAGATGATAAGAACGGAGTATTCTCAACTTGTTGTTGAATAGGTTCCTCATTATAAACCTCAACCTTAACTTCATCTTCTACAAGAGTTTCTTTTTCTTCTTCTATAGTAGAACTAAAAACTCTTTGCTCCACCTTCATCGAATCATCTTCGATACCGTTACTACTGTCACTTTCATTTTGAGAGCCCCAACCTGTGATTTTATGGAATCAAGCATCGCTTTCTCATTAAAGGTCACATCACGACTAATTATAAATTTATTCAATTTTAAGCACCATGGACAATACCCCTTCACACTACTGTTGATATTTTCACCTCCTGTTGAGCCTCATTTGCTCCATAGAGATAAGTCCATGTTCAAAAGGTTATGTGACCTTGTTTACTTGGTTTCTTGATTATGAAAACCTAAAGTGGTTGTCAAAATTATCTCTTGAATACCTTTCGTAAAGATTAAACCATTCTTACCCAGGCTATCACTTTATCATTCTGCGAGTCCAAAGGCATATAACTTGATTTATGTATCAATATACGTTATGCTCTTTGTAGATTTTTTCCCTACTTATATGACTCCTAAGCAATATAAGAGAACAGGATCCATAAAAAATTTTACATAACAAGCTAAGATAGTTATATGCACTTAGATATTATTATCTAATCATATTTTTGATATTTATACTTGATTTTTGGCAAGAAATTGATGTTTTCTAAAGGAAATTCTCATATTTATATTGGGACACATCAAACACCTCAATTAACATTTCCATTTCTTTTTTGATTTATGTAATGTTATTAAGCGGAAACTAATTTCTTGCAAAACCACGAAAAAGAATATTCCTTTTGGAAGAATTACTTTTTTAGAAATTCTGTATTCATATTTGAAATTCTAATTCGAGAACGGATTTTTGTTTTAAAAAAGGTTCCAGAACTGCTATCGGAAGGCCATATTTCCTCTTTCTTGGTTTTACTATGTTTGGTAATTCTTCCAAAAATAGGATTTTGGAAAGACTATTTATATGTGACTTTTGAGAAAACTAAATCACATTTGTCTGAAAAACTTATCATGGAACCTCCAAAGTCATTCTTTTCAAGTAAAAATGTACTCCTAAGGTTGTTGATTACTCTACAACTATCAAGGAAGATGTGAAAACTCTTCCTTGTGAGAAGAATTTGTATTCTAAGAAGAACATGAAGAAGCCAAGATCAAATTGTTCTATCTATCAAAGATTCACAACTCTTCGTGAAGAATGCAAGAAGATCAAGTTGGAAGTAAAAAACTTTAGGATGTTTTTATAAAAACTCTCAAAGATCAAGAAGCACTTGTCAAGAAACAAGAACTTCTGATCCAAGGCCTCAAAGACAACCATCATGAACCTCTGTTCCAATGTCATTAACAAATAAAGATTTTGAGAAGATGAAATAATTCGTCAAAAATATTTGTTCATAGTTTACTCCTTTTACTATGGAACTGTGCACAACAACAACAACAGAGGGAGAGAGAAAACAAGGGTGATTTTCTGGAGACATTGACTTAGTCAACTTCTTGTTTTCATGAAAATTTACTTGGATTTTAGGTGATTTTTCTTGTTGATTTATGGTGTTTAAACAAGATCCTTGCTAGATATCTGGTTACTGAAAAATTGGTGTTTGTTAATTTTTGTTCCGCGAAGATTTTTGTGCATTTTTAATGGATTTTAGGTGATTTTTCTTGTTGATTTCTGGTGTTTCATCAAGATCCTTGTTAGATATCTGGTTACTGAAAATTGGTGTTTGTTAATTTTTGTTTCGCGATGATTTTTGTGCGTTTTTGATGGATTTTAGATCTAAGTTTGGATATTCTGGTAGTATGTCTTCATAGATATTTCTTTTTTTTTTCCTGAAGTACGTTTTGAAAAGCGATGATCCCGCGATCTTATTACCTGGGGGTTTGTTTGACGAAGTTTATATGCATGGAAATTTTCCTAAATTAGAAGATTAGATTTTCAAAAATTGAACTTTCTGGATACTTAGAAGCTCTTGATGAATCATCGGTATTTATGTGGAAACCGTCACATAATTCCTCTTGGTAAGGGTTTCTTTGTGATTAGATTGGTGATAAAAAAAGTATATCTCATAAGGTTCTTGGGAGGTTAATGATCAAGTAATGAGGGTTCGTAATTGGGAACCTAATTTTCATCCAGAGAATTTGAGAATCTAAACTTCAAATGTTTGGGTTAAGTCTTGAATTCTGGAAAGAGAAACTTTTGTTATCAATTGGCGAAGGTACTAGAAATCCAATTAAGATGGATGAAGCTACTTTAAAATGTGAGTATGGATATCATGCTAGTGTTTTATTTGAGGTTGATTTTGCTAAAAGGATGCTTGAGAATATGTAGATTAAAACAAATTTTTAAGGATTTTATCAGCGAATTGAAATTCTCAAATGCCTAAAGTTCTGTAATCATTGTAAAATCATAGGGCATTTAGTTTCTAAAATGCAGAGATATTAGTATGGAGGGTTGTGAAGTACCTTACTTAGATTTAAGATAAGTTACTCAATCAATCAGGTGTGTCAATTTATCCTCAAAACTACTAATTCCCATCTGATTGCATCGAAGAGAATTTTAGATTTGACAAAGGTAATGTGGATCATGATATTTTCTTTACCAAAGGCTTGCAGGTTATACATAGGGTGTAATGATGCTATTTGTATTATTTCTCCTGATGATATGATATTTACTTTTAGTTTCTGCATCTTTTTGGCCATGATCATGAGTCGTGGTCTTTTAAGAAGCAACCTACAGCTGCAAGATCATCGACCGTTATTTACTCTTGAGGAATAGTAATTTTCTTTTCAGATTATTGAATCATCTATTTCTGTTGATATAGGTTATATTCTTATTTGTACATATATTTTTTAGGAGGTGTACGACTCTACATCCATTATGCAGCATAAGTGTTACTCCTCGTAGGAAACTTAATAGTATAGCGCTTCTATAAAAGCCTCGCAATGCTATATCTTTTCCGAACTAGGACCTTTTATCTCGACTTTTGTTTATTGCATACCTTGATCGACCATTCTGCGGATAACATTTCTTGTTGTGGTTCAATAGCAAGGGGTGTCCCTCTTTCTGTTTCAATGAATCCATGATTACTGGCGAAGGACTATTATACCACTTTGCTGGAAATAAGTTTGGGTTCTAAACTAAGTCGAGTATAAAAATTATAAGGGAAACAAGTTTTATTATACTCAAAACTTTGGTCTCACACATATTCTTATACTTTTTAATTTTCTAGAGGGATAGCAAACTGTAATCCGAGAAAAGCAAAAATCATAGTTGACTAACAAACCAAAGACGATTTAATACATTTTTTAACTCGCACTAAAACAACCCTCACTGATCACTAAATTATTAACGCGTTCTTAATTTTCTAATTATTTCTCTATGAACTGCGCAATTTTTACATCAAACACAATCCCAAAATAAAATCAAATTCAAAGATTAGTCAAGAAAGTTTAAAGGGTTTATTTGACCAATCGTAAAAAAAAAAAAAAAAAAAAAAAGTTAAATAAAAAAATTTTAATTGTTTTTTTTAAACAAACTAAAAAAAAAAAAAAAAAAAAAAAAGGTAAAGAAAAATTCGGTAACAATATCAGTTGGACTTATAAGAAAATATAACAGTTAGTGGAGTTAAGTAAAATGAGAGACATAAATTAAAGTAAATCTGAAAGCTCTGCTCCATCAGCATGATGTAAAATTCTTCATCATTCCAATGTGTTCATCTGTTAATCTTTACTACAACCAGTTGCAATTCATCTTCGTATTAATCAATACTTTGTTATCTCTTTGCATTTGTTACCTATTAAAATCTCATCAGGTAAGTTATTCAAGCTACTCAAAACCACAACAGGCGGTTTATTCAAGATAAAAAAATCACAAGACACACAACCAATTTAGAGTTACTATTTTGACTCCCCTGAACATCCATAACTTCATCACTCACAAGCAGATTATAACTACTGACATGACTCAGTTAATTACAACCGAAGCTCACTACTGCAATTTGTTTCAACCCCATCCTAAACCTCCTTCTAAGTACTAAGAAACCCCCCAGACTGACAACACTTTTTCTCATCAACACCTAAATATCACCGGTAACCATTACATGCACAAACATTTACAAACCATACCTATTCAATATTTCAACAATAAATCCATGAGTAGTACTTCACACATCAACAAACTAAACCATCAACTAAGGAAGATTACTAAAGACAATTCCAGCATCAAGAAGGAAAATAGTAGGAATCAGAAAGACGTTTTGAATAAAAACTCGCTAGTTATCTTCAAGCTTACCACAACCCTAAAGATCAATGTCTTTCTGATTCTTTGAAAAATTACTGTGAGTCCTCATCCTCTTCTTCACTACCAAAGCCTTTTTCTTCAGTATCCATCCCATTATCACTACCACTGGAAGCAGCAGTTCCATACTCATCAGATACACTAGATGCTTCCTCGTCTTCCTCATCATAAGAATTCTCTTCATTATCTTCCACATCTCTTCCCTCTACCTCTGTATTTCCATCAGTACCAATACCTTCAATCTTCTCACCATCAGAATCGACATCCAACCTCTCACGCATGGTCTTGGAAAAATATCAGACTTATCTGTTACATATTGCTTATATCATTCATCTCAATCGTTCTATACTCTCTTTTTCTTCTTCCTCTATGTCTCAGAATCACTTTCAACTACCTTCTCATCTTCTATCTTCTCAAATTCATTATCTTCATTAGAATCACTTTGTGTTTCACTATTCCTCTTCACCCACGTATCCAACTTTGCATTTTTTTTCTCTCTCTTTGTTTACTTTCGAGCATCTCTCACCATGCTTTTTTACTTCCATAAGGCATACTCAACTGCATTCCCCTGCCTACCTCTTTCATTCTCAGTATTTCTATTCCTTCGATTTATCTTGCCTTCTAGGAAGTTTTTCAGATAAGTCATCTCCCTGGTTTCTAGTGTTAATGCTACTTGTTTGGCATAGTTGTAGGTGCCGGAAGTTTGTAAAGCACCATTTGTTTCTCCTCTATGATTTGTCATCTCAAATAAATTCTTTTCGCTAATTATTTTTCCTACTTTTGGGTTAATTTTATGTGCCTTGGAAATTATCTCTCCAAATCCCTTATACAAACCACAGAAAATTGCCATTGATAGCCATTTATGGCGTTCGGTGAAATGGCCCGTCTCTTGTTATTCAAAGCCATGCGCACCTTCTCCAAAACCATCATTACTCTTTGCAAACCTATTTTCAAAGCCTTATTCTAGATGTTTCATTTGCCTTAAATGTGATCAGAATTGCCATTAAGAGGTGCATTGATTCAGATAAGTTCATTTGGGTACTAATTAAAATCTTTGTTTTTTGCAGATCCAGGAACTATTTGTAGCTGGTGTATATCGGATATGCATTTGATCAATTCTCAAGCCATATTGTTAGTCACCAAAAATCTCAAAACTCATTTCCTACCCTTGGCTATCCCATTATGGTTTGATCACAATTACACTAATACTTCATCAAATCATCATGCAACCATTTTTCAAACCAATATACAAACTAAAATTTTGCCCTCCCAATATATATTTCATACCACCACTAAACCCACCCATATTATATTTATCACATTTGGAAGTATATGTGGATAGCACCAACCTAGTTGTGCAAAAAACAAAGACAATTATTACTCAACAACTACAATTAGTGAGGCGAATGTTCACTTGCTATACATCATGATACGCTATCAAAATTGCATCATCAGTAGAGCTGTCTTATTATACATTTTACACCAAATTCACGTGATCAAATATGCGCTCCTCTATCGAGATCTTATGAGAAATGAGAGTAAAGTGAAAACTCTGATCAACAAAAGTATCTCTCACCATAGGCATGATTTTTTTTTTTTCAAACTTTCATCTTATTCATTCCCTTTTATCTGCAGAGACCAAATTGAATTCTCTAACCTTTCCAAATTTAAGGCTCAGTCTCCTATATAAACCAGGGTTTCAATCCACCTGGAGATACTTGTGATATGCCATTATCATAACACATGCTTTACTATCAATTGGCGTTGTCGCCTCCAGATGTGCATGTATAAACATACCCTAACCACTCATTTAAAAACTAACCCAAGTCCAATCATCTTCACCTATCTTAGTTATTTTATCTATATGGAGTCCTTTAATCCTTCAGACACTACTCAACCCACATCTGCTAATATAAATAATCTATCTTATCAAATGGCGGAAAAACTCACCTTACCTACAAATCTTCCTTCTACTCTTACTGAACCTGTTTTCATCGAAAAAGCAGTAGTTTTAGCTGAAATTGATAACAACTGGAAATGGTGCATGGTTGGTTATATATGTAGTGAGACTCTGGTTCATACATCCTCCATCAGATACCATATCTGCTCTTAATGGCCACTTGCTCAATTTTCAACAGTCACAACCTTCATTGGCTTAAGAAATAAGGTTATGGTTAGATTTCTAGCAGAAAATTATTTAAATAGAGTTAATTAAAAACGTTATTGGTTTGCTTGTGTGTTTTCTAATTGTTATGTGAGTTGTTCCTCCTACTGGTTAGCCAGTCTATAATCATATTTCCTTTACGGAAGAGATAATATGGCTAATCTTGTGCAGTGTTCCTAAAGAGTGCACTAAATTTGAAGATCTTAAGAAGATCACCCTCAAGCTTGGAGAACTCATTGAAGCAAAAGAACCTTACGGTAATCACCCTCTAAAAAAGAATGTCAAAGTCTATGTTTGTATCTCTGTTCAACATGCTCTACCGGCAGGCATCCCTCTGGTTATTAAAGGCATAATAAATCCTTTCCTTATATAATATAGATATCTTAGAGTGCTAAAAAAATTATGTCACTCCTGTCATATTATTGATCACAAAATGCAGTATGTCCTAACTGGTTAGCTAAACAGAAGGTGTAAGAGCACTGCTCGGTCGAACTCGCAACCGTTGCTATCTCAAGCTTGTTTGTCAAGTTTAGTTGTCAAAACTATAAGTCTTGATTTCTAGTCTACTTATAGCTATGTCTCGGATTAGGATAAAATGTGTAATTGAGCTTTAGACTTCACGACATTCATCGATTGAAGACGAAGAACTATTAAGGGGATCTTGTGGAACTTCATCAACAAAAGGTATGTGGAGACTTGAACTCATCTATCACTCAGAAGTCTATTTATATTCTATCTCCTATTGAGACAAAGTCGTATAGCTATATAGACTTCGTTATACACATTTGATATTTCGAGCTGAGTTTAACTCGCTTACATATTTTTATGTGTTGGTAAGCTTTTCCTTTAACCAAGTTCATCTTTAATTCGTGACAAAAGTCAAAAGATGATTATGTGAAAATCGCCTGGTAACATCTTATACGATTTGTGTGAGACAGTCATTTGATGTAGACTCGGAATATTTCGTATTGATCACTTAATCACTTGAAAATTGCTTTGAAGCTAATAGATTATGTGAGACAGCTATTCTCGTCTTCTAAGAATGTTTCAATGATTAAAATGGGAGTTTAGAACAATTAACCATTAATTGGATATAGCACAGTATGCGTACTTGTATGCTAACTGTTGCAAGTGTATTCCAAGTCCGGGAATTCAGTATGCATACCCGTATGCATACTGATTCAACAGTTGAAGTCCGGGAACTATAGTATGCATACCTGTATGCATACTGATTTCAACTGAGTTCCGTCAAGAACGACAATATGCATACCCGTTTGCATACTGGTGAACAAGACCAAGTCCGGGAACTAAAGTATGCGCACCCGTTTGCATACTTGAGTGGGTTAAGTTCTAAAATCGATTAAGTATGTTTACATACTCATGAACAAATACATTTATATAATAAGGAATGCAATCTTTACAAACCGTGGCTATAATGTTCATGAATTGATTCAAGTGAATCAAAATCGATTTTGCTTCAATTGTGTCTTGTATACTTCTATGAGAATATAAACAATTGAACTCTATAACTAGTTTCATTTGAGTCATTTGAACTAGTTGTGTTAAGATGAACAAGGTTTATGAAAGTGTTCATATGGCTAACTTCGGTTAACTATTGTTGAGCCAACTAAGTGTACACGTTTAGGTACGGTTACCCATATCTAAATGAAGGTACATTTCATTTGTGTGTAACAAGCCAAGACCATCTAACGGTTGAAAGATATTGGCTTGAATATAATCAGGTTTTCATCTAACGGTGAATATTGAATGCTTTGTTACCAAGGTAACATTGATTGCAAACCCTGATTTGAAGACTATATAAGGGAGAACTCTAGCAACTGGGAAACCTAATCCCCGCACCTCCTGTGTGATACTAGTTGCGACTAGAGTCGATTCTCCTTTAACCTAGGTTTTTCCAAAACCATTATAGGTTAACGATTTAAAGACTTCATTGGGATTCTGAAGCCAGACCCGACTATTTTCTCTGTAGTTGTGTGTTCTGATCTTACTTTGTTCTATCGTATTGAGTACTATCTTCTCTAGTATTTGCTCGAGATTTAATCTTCGATAGGTAAGATAAAAAGTAATCAAAAAGCTCTTCGTCTCATTCTTTGTGATTCCACAATAACTTGCTCTACTACCATATATTAAAGTTATTGTGAGGTGATTGATATTACTAGGCTGTTCTTCGGAAATATAAGACCGGTGTATCAATTGGTTCATGTTCACCATGATTTATCAAAAGACGGAACAAACTTCCTAGGTATTTCTGTGGGTGACAGAGTTATCTATTAAAATAGACTTTTCTGTGGGAGACAGATTTGTTTATAAGGTCTTCGATTTTGGGTCGTAGCAACTCTTAGTTGTGGGTGATATCAGCTAAGGGAATCAAGTGCGTAGAATCCTGCTGGGATTCAGAGACGTAAGGAACGCGATTGTACCTTGATCGGTGTGAGATTGGTTAGGGCTCAACTACATTCCAGTCCGAAGTTAACTTGTAGTAGGCTAGTGTCTATAGCGGCTTAATACAGTATGGTGTTACAAACTGTACTAGGTCCAAGAATTTTTCTGCATTTTCGGTTTCCTCGTTAACAAAACTTCTGGTGTTTGTGTTATTTCTTTTCCGCATAATGTTTTTTTATATAATTGAAATGTCACAGGTTGTGCGTAGTTCAATCAATTAGATAATCCAACCTTTGGTTGTTGATATAAATTGATTAACACTTGAACATTAGTCTTTGGTATCGTTCAAGTTGTTTCTCATAATAATCAGGCTCGCGGATTTCTATCTTTTTGATTTGCTGATTACATTGAGAAATAGAGATACAACTCTTGGATATATTTCCATTGATTGAGTCTGACTGTCTAGTTGATTCTCTTGGAATTATATTGGAGTTAGTCCATACAGATTGTCGAACAAAATATTTGGTGTGGTTGTTAGACCCCCGCTTTTTCAATTGGTATCAGAGCAGGCAAACACGTTTACGACCTCATAAGTATGTTTTTGTAGCAATCTTACTCTATGGACAGAAGTGCTATCTCTATAAACGTACCACCAGTCTTCGATGGCTCGAACTACTTATGGTGGAAAATTGCTATGCGTGCCTTTCTTCAAGCGCGATATTTTCAATCATGGGTTCGTGTAGTTAATGGCTATAATCCTCCGATTGTTACAGAAGGCGATGTAACTGTTCCAATGGATATTAGTGCATATGATCCTGCCGAGATTCTCGCTGCAAAGCAAAATTCTGACATATTAAATGCTATCATCCATGCCATTACCCCAGATCTTCAGCACCATGTGACTATGTGCACTACGTCTAAAGATGCTTGGGATATCTTAGAAACTGTACTCAAAGGAAACTCCTCTGAGAAAGAAACTGGGCTTTAAAACCTAAATTCTGATTGGGAAAACCTTCGTATGGCTGATGAAGATTCATTTGATGAGTTTAATCACAAAGTGTCTGAAATTGTTAATGCATCTTCTGCATCGGGTAAGACTATTCCTGAAAAAGACATTGTGATGAAAATTCTCGGATCGTTGCCAGCCAAATACGATTCTAAGAAACATGCCATCGTTGAAGGAAATAACCATGAAACACTTTCCTGAAACTCACTTATTTGAAAGTTAAGAGTTCTTGATCATGATCAGAACATAGTCAGAACTTCTGCGTTCAATGTTGTGATCAACACAAGTAATTCTCCTATCTTGTCTTGGGTTGGTGAATGTTGTCCAAATCATATTGATCCTGACAGATCATTGATTTTGCAAAAGATCAAGGATATTGTGAGAAGAAGCAAAAGATCTGAGGAACATCTCTCTCTCTCTCTGATGCTTCAGATGATTCAATACAAGAAAAATCAATTCAGTTAGTCAATTCTCATACTTCCGATGTGTGCACTGAAATTTCATCTTTCACAGCAGAAACTTCTACTAACTCAAATTTTGATTCAGAATGCGAGTCAGACACTGTGATTTTTGAATTCTTGGACAAAAGTGAAGAAACTCACCAAGAAAATCTTCAACTAAATTTGAGGTTGGAGAAACTTGAATCATCACTTCAGGTGAAAAATCTTGAGATTGATTGTCTTAATGATGAATTCACTAGAACCTTATCTCTAAAAGAAAAAGAGATTAATACTCTTAAGTGTGACCTGCAAAGGTTGTCTGGAAGCTCTGACAAGATTTCAGCAATGTTATTTGGTCAGAAATCTTTTGGAAACACAAATGGTTTAAGGTTCAAAAGCAAGACTGTGAGCACAACCAACTCTTTCGTTCCGGACGGTTCTGGAATAATGGATGTTAAAAGTTGTGATAAACATGAGTCAATTCTGCAAAACGAAAATTCATTTTTGAATTGTTTGTTTTGTGGAAATGCCAATCATGTTCAAAGTAAGTGTTGGAAATTCAAGAAGAACAACAAACGAATTTCCAAACTTCAGAATGACATCAAAGGATGAATCAGGCTTTGGGTAACCAACAGGGAACTCTTGAAGACAAAAAGAAGTCTAAAAGAACCAGAGTCAGACGAGGTAAGAAATCTGTTTATACAACAAACCTTGATAAGTTACCATGTGACACAAGACGTGAGCATTCTGCTCACTCCATCACTATCTAATTATAGTGATGTATGCATCCTCACTATTAACTTGAGAATATGAGGATTGCATCAAGGTTGCTCAAGTCTTGTATAGTTGTTAATTCCTTAATTTTATTTTTGGTTAAGATTTGCAATTTAATATTATCTTAACAAAAATAAATAATAGATCGTGAACCGTGAAACTTTGTCAAAGTTCTAGGGTTTACGCATCTGGTGTTCTATTTATATTTATTTGTGATCATAATATCCTTCACTCTCTTCTTTGGAAGATACAATATCATAGCTCCTGTAACCAAAGGTACCACAATTAGGGATGTAGTTGAAGCGGTTAATGTGTATCTGTGTGAAGGAATCCAATCTTCAAGAAAGAAAAAGGAGAAATACTCAAATGATGTAAAAGGTTCATCCTCTAACTGTTTTTTATCTTTTTGTCAAAATGATAATAACTTTAGGGATATGGTGAAGAAGTTCATCAGCAAAAGAAATGATTTAAAATCTCAAATCATGTTCTCCTTGGAAAAGATAGCTCACTATGAACAAATGTTACAAATATTATCTCTAATAAAGAACACCTTGTGTGAACTGAAAAGAGAACTTAGTCAGTTAACTGATATTTCTGAAGATTTGGAGGAACTAAATGATCCCATAATCAATGGGTTCTTCAATAATGAGAAGGATTTCTCAGTAGATGCTCTGAGAAAGCTCTACTATGTCTAGGAAACTTCTCATGAGAATCTATTCTTGTGTTTTTAAGAAGGATAAGTAGGGTTTTGGAATAGCAATTATTGTGAGTACACATAGTTATTGTCAACGATTTTCATCTTGCAATGTTTTCAGATTTATTTATTCAAATTCTAAAGTTTATTTGGAAGATGATTTTGCAGTATTAATCTTTATTGGTTTCATATATTGCAAAAATTTGTTATGGGATATGTGTGTTTGCGTCCATGAACTATGATTGTCCCATATATGTCAAAAGTTAAGTCTATTATGTCATTATGCAAATATTGATAAAAGATAGAGTGAACTTTTGTATATTCCGCAGTATTGATCTTTCCCTGATCCACTTCTATGTGAAAGTACTGTACGGCTCCATAAGTTCTCTTATGTTGAGCATTTCCGATTAAATTAATTGTTGAGGTTACTTTGTGGTTAATTTAATTGAGATTTGTGGATACAAATTCATGTTTCATGTAATTTGTTAATGTCCTAAGAAATCCTTCTTTTCTTGTAAAAGTAAGGTCACTCTTGTTGTTCTTTCGGGAATAACATTTTATCGGGGAGAGTTCTTAATTGAACTTGTGCTTAATTGCCAAATCTTTGTGGGGAGTGCGGTTGTGGAATATTATAGGAGCTATCTTGTATCTTTATAAACTCCTTGATGAATACACTAAGTTTCGACTATGTGAAATCATCGAAACAAAGTTGATATGTTCTCTTGTAGTCATGAAGTATCTCTTTAAGAATTTCATTATGATCCCGCTAGTTTTCGTACCTTTGCCAATTTATATTGACAAAAAGAGGGAGAATTATTTTATAGTTCATACTACATATACATATGGTTTACGGATCATTATGTAAGGGGGAGTGGTTTTCATTATGAGATGAAGTATTAACTAAGGGGGAGTGATACATATCACCATAGTATTATTGTCAAAGTTGTGATGCAATTGAACTTTGATGCTTTGTAATAATACTATGACGATGTATAACAATATGAAAACATCTTGTTTTCTATATATTGTTATAGCTACGGATCTTCAACAACTATGATGCTGAGTTGAACACGTTCAAAATCACTGGAGTACCTGGAAGTGACGAATATTTCGAGTAATATTGAAGAACCAAGGAAATCAAGCATTTGGATGAGAAGCTACAAAGTTTATTTATTTTGTAATGCATATATATTGATAGTTTTGTCACTAAAATTGACAAAGGGGGGATTGTTAGAGCACTACTCGGTCGAACTCGCAAGCGTTGCTATCTCAAGCTTGTTTGTCAAGTTTAGTTATCGAAACTATAAGTCTTGATTTCTAGTCTACTTATAGCTATGTCTCGGATTAGGATAGAATGTGTAGTTGAGCTTTAGATTTCACGGCGTTCATCGATTGAAGACGAAGAACTACTAAGGGGAGCTTGTGGAACTTCATCAACAAAAGGTATGTGGAGACTTGAACTCATCTGTCACTCAGAAGTCTATTTCTATTCTATCTCCTATTGAGACAAAGTCGTATAGCTATATAGACTTCGTTATTATACACATTTGATATCTCGAGCTGAGTTTAACTCGCTTACATATTTCTTGAAATATGTGTTGGTAAGCTTTCGCTTTAACCAAGTCCATCTTTTATTCTTGACGAAAGTCAAAAGAATAAAATGTGAAAATCACCTGGTAACATCTTATATGATTTGTGTGAGACAGTCATTTGATGTAGACTCGGAATGTTTCGTATTGATCATTTAATCACTTGAAAATTGCTTTGAAGCTAATAGTTTGTGTGAGACAGCTATTCTCGTCTTCTAAGAATGTTTCAATGATTAAAATGGGAGTTTAGAACAATTAACCATTGATTGGATATAGCACAATATGTGTACTTGTATGCTAACTATTGCAAGTGTATTCCAAGTCCGGGAATTTAGTATGCATACCCGTATTCGTACTGATTCAATAGTTGAAGTCCGGGAACTATAGTCGCTTGATTTGTATATATGTAATCCTAATTCCCAGAGTAGGTTTCACCTCACTTCACATCTTCACTTTTCTATTTTGAAAACACACTATCTCATACTTTTATTTTTAAGAGATTCCATTTTGAAAACACACCACCCCGTACCTTTATTTTTAATAGATTTAGATATTATATGTGTATATATTGTTATAAAAATTAGTCAGCCAAAAACAGAAGGTCGAGAATTAGTTAAAATAGGTTCTTTCTGTGAAATATACATCAAGTATTGTGTGATTTTACTAGAAATAACCAGTGTCGTAATGACACTCGTTAAGACTGAACCAATAGTACATGTAACACGATGTAGTAGCCTTATGAACAAAAAATGATATAAAGAGTATGAAAAACCATCTTATCATTGTTCCCTTGAGGAATTGTCTTACAATAATTTTTAAGGATTAAATGAGTATCTGAGTTTTTGATGTCTAGTATTTCGACCAAGTTCGAAATCTCGAATTATAAAAATCTCAAATTACAATACCCAAAGCTATATATTCGACAGTTTGGGTACCATGTTTATTTTTTTGGAAAAGTAACCTAACATTATAAAATGTGAATACGAATAATATTAGAAAAAACTGGACTTAACGCTTAGGTACCAGTTTCAACCATTATTACATATAACTGTCATCACGAAATACTCTTTCAAAAAATCGATTAATAATTTTATTTATATCGGTGTTATATTTTTTGTCAATATGAGGTAACCAAAAAACCCATACATGTCTTCCAACAACATCTACGGACTTCTTGAATTAGGTTGGCCATACATTGATACAATTCATTGAATAGTTTTATGGATATCTTCACACCTCACTTAAATTCTCCAGTGTTGTTGTTATTGGTGTTGCATGTATTAAAAGGCTACTTAAAGTATGAGTTAGGGTATTTAAGGAACAAATACTACACAATTTATTTAGGTCCCTAGTAACTATAAATGATTACTTCTATTTTATCATGGGCCCATTAAATTTTGGACGTTTTTGTGTGTGTTGACATAATCCCATTCGATTTTGGGCGTTAAAGACAATTAGAAAGACTTTTAGTTTTTAGTCTCACTGTTTATGGTTTCTTTGAATAGAACCATGGGTAAATGTGTTTGGTTGATATTGGATACTGATGTATTACATCTTTCCTAACTCTATGTTTCTTTTATTTCTTGTCTTACAAGACTTTGCTTTCCTGCTAGTTTAGGTAGATTTCTTTTCTTTACCTAGTCGGTTATTGTAAGCATATATATAAGGCTAAGTTTATTGTTTAGAGAACATCTTATCTCTATCAATTATAAACACTTATTATCTTGGTTATTCAATCAGATTTTTATCAAGTTTCTTACGAAACTTAAATTCTCTTCGTATCTCCAGCAACTTGTTTGCTTTCAACCCTATAAATCTACATTAGTTGGTACCACAGCCGATGATTTTAGATTCTTATCTAAACTCTGATCCTTAAACCGCTTCCGCAAACTCAAACCCTAAATTTCTTTCATCAACTTTTAGTTTTCTTCTTCAGAAAGTTTGAATTGCAGATAAACCACTTACAAAAGCAGATTTAATTGATCTAAAAACATCCTTCAAGAAAGATTTTGATGAGCTTAAAACATAGCTTAAAAAAGAAATTGAAGCAAGCATCAAATCACTTAGAGAAGATTTCGAGAAGAGGTTAGAAACACATGGAGGTTACATGACCATGATAGCCAAACATGTGGGAATGGATGATAAAGACATGCCTGGATTGTTTGATGAAGAAGGAGAAAAGAAGGAAGATGAAACAAAGAAAGTTAAACATTCTTTCTTCCAAAGGACTGATATTCCTGAAAAGTTTTACGTGAGCTTAAACAAAAAAAAAACAGTTTGAAAGTTTTCTTGACAATCCAAGTAAAAAACTTGCATTTTTGAATCTCGACAGTGATGAAGATAACGGGTTAGAGGAAGAATAAGAAAAAAGGTGGACAAAAGATATGAGATTGAAGTCTAATATGAGTCCCTATGGAACTTTACCAGAAATAAATTAAAAGCTGATATTCCTAACTTCCATGGTGGTTTATAAATTGATGAATTGATGAATTGGTTCTATGAAGTAGAATCGTTTTTCAAATTCATGGAAGTATCTAGCCATTCTAAGGTGAAACTTGTTGCATATAAACTCAAAGGATGAGCAACATCCCGGTGGGGGAAACTATGTGAAGATCGTATCAAATATGGTAAGCCTCCTATACGTACTTGGGAAAGAATGAAAAACTTAATTAGAGATAAGTTTCTACTTAGAAATTTTAGACAACAACTGTTTATCAAACTTAAGAATTGTCGAAAGGAACTAGACTTGTTGAAGAATATGTTGCTGAATTTTACTATCTCGTGGCACGTAATCAGTTGAATGAGTCTGAAGAACAGTTGGTTGCACGTTTTATAGAAGGTTTAAATCGACTTATACAACAAGGAATGACTCAATCCGTATATACGATGGTTAAGGCTATTCAAGAAGTTATTAAGATTGATAGACATGTAGTAAATACTTTTAGCCATGCACAACAACGTCAGAATCGTTATCAAAACTATAATAGGGCTACAAAACAATATAATCCTTATTTTGGTAACCAAGATGGTTCTTATCATGCTCAAAAAAATTATAGTCGACCCATTCAACAATCACCAACAACCAACTTTTCATATAACCAAACACCTGTTCCTGTAGAAAATTCACCATTAATTGATATTCCACCTGCTAAACCACCTTAGACTTCAAACCAAAGAGATAACACTAGAAGTAACAAGCATCAGCAGCAGTTTCCTCCATTACCAAAACCTCATAATCCTTATTCCAAGTTTAGAGGAGAAAAGTGTAACAAGTGCAACCAAACGGGTCATACTTCTAGTGATTGTCGTAATAACCATGCTTACATTAGTGAAACTCAAAAGGAAATACAAGAAGAAGACATATTAGAGGATGAAGATCAAAATTACTTTGATTTTCAAAAAAAAAATTGCTAAAATAATGGGTGTGATAACCAGGGACGGAGCCAGGACGCTTATGTCACGGGGTCAAAAACAAAATTCTGTTCCGGTGAATAGTCAAGCGAAACGTTTAACTCTTGCACATCACCGATACTCACAAATAAATGTTTCCTGCACGGCTATTTGAATAAAAAAGATTTATGATTTCAAGTTTTGACCCTTTACTTGTACAAATTTCAATTTTATCATAATTATAAATTTACACGAAACCTAAATCTTCCCTTAACAAAATTCAAAATCTATTGGGTGCAAGTGGGTCACTTACATCCTCTCCCTCCGTCCCTAGTGATAAAAGTTAAATGGAAAAAATAAATAAATTATGATCTGAATTTCTTATCTAGCGCTTTTAACATGCGTGAAAATGATTATAGCGGGTCTAGATAACGTTGTTGCTACATCTTTTTTATCTTATTTGTTTATCCATTTATTTTTTGATTTTTTTAATTATAATTATTTATTTATTTTTCTGAAAATAAAAAATAGGATAAAACAATATTTTTATATTCTTTTTTTTCTAAAAAATGTAACGGGTTTGAAAACGGTCTAAAAAATTTATATTAAAATCTTATTTAGAAGAAAAAAACATTAAAATAAAGTTTAAAATAAATGTTATCGCATGCGTAATAACTGTTATAACGGGTCTAAATAATGCAATTTTTTCCTATCTGTCAGTGCTATTTAAGTACCGAGTATCGGTGACCCTCACACGCATGCTACTTAGGTCCGACAGTCTTGACAGCCGTTGTCTGAAAAACCGTTTTGCAAACCTTGGTGTGAGCACGTGTGTGAAGGTGTCGGTGTATGTGCCAGGTTGTAATCGAGAGAGTTGGGTATATAATCTCAACTGTATCTCCTTGTTAATCATTTTTCTTTTTAATTGATTTGATTCAAACCATCCTCAAACGTATACATAAGATGTCTCACTGTTACTAAAATACACCATTAGGAGGTCCAGCAGAGGATGTATAAACTCGACTAATAGCAATAGTTTGATTAATCTATGCAATAATGCTACAAAAAGTAAATTAAATAACAAATCTGCTACCAAAAAAAAAAAAGGAAAAAATGAAAATAAATATATCCTAATAAATAGCAAAACTACTCAAAATTCTAGATCCACTCCAAGTTTGTAAGGTATAGATGCATGCGAAAAAGATTAATATTTATCGGAGAAATGATGATCAATAAAACAGAGAGAGCTTTAGAGAGAGAAGCCTAGAGAGAGAGAGAGATCTTGAGAGCGAGAGACGTACCACCTAAACTTTACCGTTACTCCTTGACCGTCGACCAAGAAAACCTTCCCGGGGAAAGAAGAACAAAGATCCATGGGTTCTCTAGGTTTGGGTCTTTAATCATTGTGTGGATAACTCTTTGTTAGGTTGGTATAGAAGAAAGAAAATATAAGTGAAACTGAAGACTGAGATGTTCAAGAAAAGAAATAGAAACTCCAGAAAGAAAAAAGTTATGGCCACGCGTGAAGGGATAAGACGATATTTGCTGTAAAAATAGTAAATCGGAAAGGCTAGGTGTAAGAAAAAGTCCGCTTACCAAAATAAAATAAAATTCAGAGAGGTAGTTATATAATTCTCTTAAAACGCGTGCTGGCTCGTCAGGTGTGAGGAAGCGAGACTAGTTGATGGGACATGTGATGGCTAATAATAAAATAAGAGTGGTGGTATTGCATGGATGGCCGTGTTATAATAGTTATGCGGGCGCCTCTAAACCATCCGATACGATCAGCATTTTTCTGAAAATCACGATCTTGATTTTTACCCTTTATTTTAGTTGTTTGCTTTCTTTTTGTAAGCTTTTTATTATTATTATTTTTTTTGGACACTCAACATATTTTAATTTATTCAAATCAAAATAGTGATTACATGTTTGTTTATAAGAATAATAAAAACATTAAAATACAAGATAATCAAAACCCCAACACAAATAAGGACACTAGTTAGCAATTCGGGGTACGGGGACAAGTTCGGGACGGCATAAGTATGGGAATTATACAGATTCGGATAGGTCGGATTCGGTCAAAAAGTCGGTCAACGGTTCGTTGTTCGGAACGGCATACATACGTGTATAATTCTTTTTAGAAATGTGAGTTCGGTACTTAAATTTCGGCTTATATTAATAGTAAATTGATAAGTATTATGAGCTTAAAAGACTAATTTATATATCAATTTCGCCATCCTGCGGCGAAATATATATATATATATATGATTTATTAGGTGAAAAAAGAATATATTAGCATGATTATGTAACAAGAAGTGAACAACTAAATGGCATAAACTTATTATATAACAAGCTTGTAGACATCTAAACAACAACCAACATAAAAACAATGGTTAGATGTGAAAAAGCGGGGGTCTAACAACCACACCCAATATTTCGGTTAGAAATCTGTATGGACTAACTCCAATATAATTCCAAGAGCACCAACTAATAAAGCGAGCTCAATTAAGAAATATATCAAAAAGTTATATCTCTGTTTCACAATGTAATCAGCAAATCAAACAGATAAAAATCCGTGAGCCTGATTATTATGTGAAACAACTTGAACGGTACCAAAGACCAATGTTCAAGTGTCAATCAATATAATCAACAACCAAAGGTTGGATTCATAATTGATTGAACTTACGCACAACTTGTGATATTTCAATTATATAAACAAATATAATGCGGAAAAGAAATAACACAGATACCAGAAGTTTTGTTAACGAGAAAACCGCAAATGCAGAAAAACTCTGGGACTTAGTCCAGATTTAAACACCACACTGTATTAAGCCGCTACAGACACTAGCCTACTCCAAGTTAACTTCGGACTAGAATGTAGTTGAGCCCTAACCAATCTCACACTGATCAAGGTACAGTTGCGCTTCTTACGTCTCTTAATCCCAGCAGGACTCCACGCACTTAATTCCCTTAGCTGATCTCACCCACAACTAAGAGTTGCTATGACCCAAAGTCAAAGACTTGATAAACCAATCTGTCTCACACAAAAAAGTCTATTGAATAGATAAATATGTCTCCCACAGATATACCTATGAGTTTTTGTTCCGTATTTTGATAAATCAAGGTGAACAGGAACCAATTGATATACTGGACTTATAATCCCGAATAACAGCCAAGAAATATCAATCACCTCACAATAATCTTAATCGTATGGTAGAGAAACAATATATTGTGGAATCACAAACGATGAGACGAAGATGTTTGTGACTACTTTTTATCTTGCCTATCGGAGATTAAATCTCGAGCCAATCTTAAAGAAGATAGTACTCAACCACAATAGAAAACAACAAGATCAGATCACGCAACTACAGATAAAATAGTTGGGTCTGGCTTTACAATCCCAATGAAGTCTTCAAGTCGTTAACCTACAGGGTTTTGGAAAAACCTAAGGTTAAAGGAGAATCGACTCTAGTCGCAACTAGTATCACACATGAGGTATGGGGATTAGGTTTCCCAGTTTCTAGAGTTCTCTTTTATGTAGTCTTCAAGTCAGGGTTTGCAATCAATGTTACCTTGGTAACAAAGCATTTAATATTCACTGTTAGATGAAAACCTGATTAGACTCGAGCTAATTTCTTTCAACCGTCAGATCGAACTTAGCTTATTACACACAAATGAAAAGTGATTTCATTTAGATATGAGTAACCATACCTAAACGCGTGCACCTTTGTTGGATCAACAATAGTTAACCGAAGTTAGCCATATGAACACTTTCATATCAACCTTATTCATCTTAACCATAACCAGTTCAAATTACTCAAATGAAACTAGTTATAGAGTTGTTCAATTGTTTATATTCTCATAGAAGTATACAAGACACAATTGAAGCAAAATCGATTTTGATTCACTCGAATCAAGTCATGAACATTATAGCCATGGTTTGCAAAAGATTGCATTCCTTATTATATAAATGTATTAGTTCATGAACAAACCGATTTTAGAATATAACCCACTCAAGTATGCAAACAGGTACGCATACCTTAGTGGACGGACTGAGTTTGGGTTCGCCAGTAGGCGAACTGGTTCGCATACCTCCAACCTCAGTAAAGTCCCGGAACTTGAACCTCACGCCAGCGTACCGGTATGCGTATTGAGTTCCCGGACCTTGGCTAAACCAAACAGTACGTATACGGGTATGCATACCATGGTTCCCGGACTTGGATTGCACGTATGAAAGTACGCATACTGTGCTTATATCCAATTGTTCTAAACTCTCATTTCAACCATTGAAACATTCTCGGAAGACGGGAATAGCTGTCTCACACAAACTATTTGCTTCAAAGCAATTTTCAAGTGATCGAATGATCAATACGAAACATTCCGACTCTACATCAAATGACTGTCTCATACAAATCATGTAAGATGTTACCATGCGATTTTGACATGATCATCTTTTGACATTCGTCAAGAATATAAGATGAACTTGGTTAAAGCGAAAGCTTACCTACACATATTTCGAGAAATATGTAAGCGAGTTAAACTCGGCTCGAAATATCAAATGTGTATAATTGAAGTCTATATAGCTATACGACTTTTGTCTCAAATAGGAGATAGAGTAGATAGACTTTTGAGTGATAGATAAGTTCAAGTCTCCACATACCTTTTGTTGATGAAGTTCCACAAGCTCCCCTTAGTAGTCATTCGTCTTCAATCGATGAACGCCGTGAAGTCTAATGCTCAACTACACTTTTTATCCTAATCCGAGACTTAGCTATAAGTAGACTAAAAATCAAGACTTATAGTTTTGGCAACTAAACTTGACAACAAGCTTGAGATAACAACGCTTGCGAGTTCGACCGAGCAGTGCTCTAACAAGATGGATAATATAAATAAATTCTAACTTAATATAGCATTAAGTATAGTATATATAGAAATCAAAAACCAGAACACAGAACAATGGTTACCTATTAGATATGCGAGCGGGAGGTTTCTAGTTCAAAACCCAACCCATTCAGATCGCGAAGAGAAGGAGTAATAAACCGCAAAGATATCCAAATAAATTTTGTGTATAAGGGAGAGATGATGGTATATCCGGAAATAAATTCCGACCATTTAATCTGATTCTATTCTTCTTCAATAAGAGATGCTCCTAAAACAAAGGAGTACTTTGGCCATAAACTTGTCAATCCACGTGAACAAGAATGCCGATTTAAAGCGATGTCGTGGTGAATCGTTGATGTTTTTGAATCAAGAATAGCAAGCCACGAACCGTCCATTGAAATTTTAAGAACTCGCTCCGCAATGACAAAGAAAAATTGCCCCAAGACGGCGAAGAAATATGTCAAAAGACACCAAAAACGATATAAAAACATCTTATTTAATTACCTACTACCAAAAATTTAAAAGAAATATGTCAATGGAGTACTTTCTAATCCTCTCCCATTGATCACTAAATAGTTCACAGAATCACCATTATTATGATCGTCAATTTTGGTAGAGCATAGCTCGGTTGAACTCACCAAGCGTTGGTATGTCAAGTTTGGTTGTCATATTTTAGTATCAAAACTCATCTAGAGTCGCTTGATTAAATACTAGAGTCAACTTCGTTTAGGTTAGACTAGAAAGTTTAGGAATGTTGAGACATACAAGTATTACTCCGAAGACCTGAAGAATGAGAAGAAGTAACGACTACAACGACGACATCATCCTTCCACTTGAGGTTAGTAATATTGACTTGAACTTGTTTCCATTCCTAAAGTATCTTTCAAGTCGTGCTATATTGAAAACATAACATGCGAAGCTTGTTTTTAAATAATAGTCTAGTAGATAGACATGATCATAATAGTATGGTCATAGTATTAAGGAATCATATTACGAAGTGAAAAAGCGGGGGTCTAACAAACACACCCAATATTTCGTTCAGGCAATCTGTATGGACAAACTCCAATATAATTCCAAGATAATCAACTAGACAGTCAGACTCAATCATTTGAAATATATCTAAGAGTTGTATCTCAGTTTCTCAATGTAATCATCAAATCAAACAAATAGAATCTGTGAGCCTAATTATTATGAGAAACAACTTGAACGGTACCAAAGATCAATGTTCAAGTGTCAATCAATATATATCAACAACCAAAGGTTGGATTATCTAATTGATTGAACTATGCACAACCTGTGATATTTCAATTATATAAACAAATATAATGCGGAAAAGAAATAACACAGATAGCAGAAGTTTTGTTAACGAGGAAACCGCAAATGCAGAAAACCCCCGGGACCTAGTCCAGATTTGAACACCACACAGTATTAAGCCGCTACAGACACTAGCCTACTACAAGTTAACTTCGGACTGGAATGTAGTTGAGCCCTAACCAATCTCACATTGATCAAGGTACAGTTGCACTCCTTACGCCTCTAAATCCCAGCAGGACTCTACGCACTTGATTCCCTTAGTTGATCTCACCCACAACTAAGAGTTGCTACAACCCAAAGTCGAAGACTTGATAAAAAAAAATTGTATCACACAGAAAAGTCTATTGAATAGATAAATCTGTCTTCCACAGAAATACCTATGAGTTTTCTTCCGTCTTTTGATAAATCAAGGAGAACAGGAACCAATTGATACACCAGACTTATATTCCCGAAGAACAGCCTAGTAATATCAATCACCTCACAATAATCTTAATCGTATGGTAGCGAAACAAGATATTGTGGAATCACAAACGATGAGACAGAGATGTTTCTGACTACTTTTTATCTTGCCTATCGGAGATTAAATCTCGAGCAAATCTTAGGGAAGATAGTACTCAATTAAAGCAAGATCAGAACACGCAACTACAGAGAAAATAGTTGGGTTTGGCTTCACAATCCCAATGAAGTCTTTAAGTCGTTAACCTATAATGGTTTTAGGAAAAACTTAGGTTAGAGGAGAATCATCTCTAGTCGCAACTAGTATCACACAGGAGGTGTGAGGATTAGGTTTCCCAGTTGCTAGAGTTCTCCCTTATATAGTCTTGAAATCAGGGTTTGCAATCAATGTTACCTTGGTAACAAAGCATTCAATATTCACCGTTCACTGTTAGATGAATATAAACTAAAAAAAATTGGTTTGTTTTTAGTTTTTGCTCTTCTTTTTTTATTACGTGATTATGGACGCTCTTAGTCTCATCGTCATCATTGTCTTTAAAAAAAATGTTACATTTGTCTTATGATAAGCCAAAGGACGGATGAGATTGGTCGGTTAAGCTAAAGGACGGATGAGATTGACTGGTAGCTTATAATAAGCCAAAGGAAGGCTGAGATTAACTTGGTGCCTTCCGACGGTTTAAAATATGCATCGGACCAGTTGCCTTCAGCTTATAAATCAGGTTCCTAACTCAGGAGCCATTGGCTTATCGAATTAAACCACATGCCCGACTTACATGGCCCATCTATGGTTAACTTGCCGTATTCCTAAAATAAATCAGGTTCCTAACAAAGGATTTTCGTTTAAATTGATGCAAAACAAACACCTCATACTAATACCTCATCCTAACCTGGCCAAACTGTATGGATTGATCGTTGGATTGGATGTTTGAACTTACCGTATTAAGTGGACATCTGTGCATTATTTAGAAGAGTGATGACCTATCTAAGAATGTTACAGGAAAAAGAGAAGGTTGGGATGATCATGAGAACGTTGGGAGGCTGCATGGAAGGAAAGATGAAAAATACAAGTCATCATGGGAATGGAAGTTGAACCCAACATGTAAAGCCGATTCCTAAATTTGCTAGAATTTTCCAAATTTAATTCTTTCCTTATGTGAATTTGATTCCACAGTTAAACCAACACTGAACGATATTTATATCAATCTCAATACGTCAAAACTACAGTAGGTGATATCAATTTCTGTGTCAAATTAACAATTTAGCAATAGGAATAACAATACGTCAAATCAAAACAACAGTTCATTTTCTCTACCAAAACCAAAGCTGGGAAGTATCAAATTCTTTGTTGAACAGCTGTTTCCAGGGTAAAGTTGAGTAATGGAACCTAATCGATCACCACCTGTTGGTATAGGCCTCCAAGCAACACTTCTTGCAACTAAAGAATTTTATGGCGATCTTCCTGAAATTCATGTAATAATTATTAGTCGATTTATGACTGTAAATCTATTAAAACTTATGATAACACGATTACTTTGATTTCTTGCAGGAAACAAGTAAATTGTCACAGCAAAAAAATTGTAGACAAGAATCGAATCAACCACCAAAAAGGGAGCCATCAACAGTACAATTTTAACTCATAACTACAGTACTCTTATGTAAGCATGCACTTAAGCCCAGCGAGTAATTTGTCTTTTAAATTTTTTCAGGAAGCACAATCTTTGGCTCAAAAAAAACGTCGTCAAAGAGAAAAAAATTTAAAGAAACGTTAATTAAAGAAACAATCTCCAAAAAGGGAGCCGTCCATGGTAAAACTCTAATTCAAAATTCTGTAATATTGTTGAAGAAATAACATGCAGCTAAACCACTAAGCAATTTAATGTTTAAAATTTCATACATGCACGATCCTTGGCTCAGAAAAAACGTCAACAAAGAGAACGTGAACTAAACAATATGCAAACTCAACAAACACATTGCGGAAGGGAATAACAGTTAAAGGATAAGCAGATTCAAGAAAATAATACTTTCCTTCAGCCAGGTGTTCGACTATAATGCCAACAAGCAGATAACAAAGCACGATGCTTAGCGAAAAAAACAAGTAGGGACAGAGAATAACAGGAAAAGCTACTTCGAGAACAGGCAACGCAGGGTCAAGAACAATTAACAAAAGATGTTAAAGAGTTATGTGTTGATGCTGCTGAACAAGGAAGGAGTCACAAGGAACTTAATCAATTTGTGCTTCAAAGAACTCATGTAATATAATTTTGTTGATTTATAACTCTATCTTATGCTAACTGAAGAACTTAATAACAACTATGATTTACAGGAAAGGAAGAAATTGTCACAACAACAACGTCGCAGACAAGAATTGGATCAACCACCAAAAAAGGAGCCATCAACAGTACACTCTCAATCCATAATTAAACAGAATGACATGCGCTTAACTAGCAAGTAAATAATTTTTCTTTTAAAAAATTTCAGGAAGCGCGATCGTTGTCTCAAAGAAACCATCGTCAAAGAGAAAAAGATTTAAAGGAACATAAATTAAAGAAATAACCTCCAAAAAGGGAGCCGTCCACGGTGAAATACTAATTCACAACTCTGTAATATTGTTGGAGAAATAACATGCAGCTAGCCCAATAAGCAATCAATAGTATAAAAAAAACGTTGCCTTTGGCTCATGATAAGCAATTTAATGTTTAAAATTTCACACAGGCACGATCCTTAGCTAAAAAAAAACGTAATCAAAGAGAACGAGAACTAACTAATATGCAGATTCAACAAAGACACTGTGAAAGGGAACAGTTAAAGGATAAAAAAAATTCAACAAACGAAACAAGGAAATAACACTCTCCTTCAGCCAGGTGTTCAAATACAATTCCAACAAAAAGATAACCAAGCACGATGCTCAGCGCAAAAAACACGTAGGGAAAAAGAAAGGTGGATGAAATACAATTTCAGGTGAGATAATAAATGTAATGACAACTATTTTCAGTGATGATTTAATTCATAACTTTTTTGGATTTAAGAAAAGTCTTTCTAATTGCAGGATACTAGCCACAGAAAAGGAAAAAAAAAAGAAAAAAAAAAAAGAGGAAAACTATTCCCTCACCTGTAATAGAAAAAGATCTAACAAATCAAGAACTTGATGCTGCCTATGAGGATCATGTATGTCCCTGTGCCAAAATATACATTTACCATCAGTTTTAAACCTTTATGTTTTATCATCATATTAAAAAATAATTTGCTTTATTTAAATTATTTTGGTATATTACAGATGAATACACCAGCTATGGGAAGTAATATGCGGATAGGTTCATTTTGTGCACCATCCACTGCAGATAAAAATGAGATGTAATGTATTAAAAATATAAAGCTACCACTATATATAATTTATATTCAACTGCTGTTTTAACGATGTGTGCTGATAATTTTTTGCAACAGGTCTTTTCCTGCTCCAAATATATCTTCTGATGAGTACACTGATTATGAATATTCTTCAGATGAAAATGCTGACAATGAATGTGAAGATGCACCTAAAGTTGTTAGAAATGTACCTGCTATTAATTTTAACAGGTCCGGAAGAAACTATCTTGGGAAGATGGACATTCCCTGTCCATTTTGTGGTGCGCTGAATTGGATTGACGAGAAAACATCTGATTCAACTTTAAAGAACCCCGAATTTGGTAAATGTTGTCACAGAGGAAAAGTTAATCTTCCATCACTCCGTGTACCTCCTGATGAATTAAGAGAATTATTTGAAGGTGATCATAATCATTCAAAAATGTTCCGGGAAAATATCAGAAGTTTAAATGATGCTAACGCATTTACAAGTCTTGAATGCAAATACGACACAAGGGTATCAAAGGGAGGAGGTCCTCCATGTTTTTCAATACATGGTGAATTACGACATAACAGTGGATCTTTGATACCTAAAGAAGGAGAGGATGCAATTTACTCGCAACTATGGATAAATGATCCATCTCATGCATTGGCTATACGTGAAAAAATAAATCCAAATCTAAGCAGAGAAGTTCTTAAAATTATTCAGGATATACTATTAAAGCACAACATATTCATTACGAAATATCGCCAAGCACACGATATCTTAAGAGATAAAGAGGTGTCATCTTAGGAAACTGTGCAAGTCTCCCTACATTTTAATGAGAACTCTTGTTAGAGCATTGCTCGGTCGAACTCGCATCCGTTGCTATCTCAAGCATGTTTGTCAATGTTAGTGATCAAAACTCTGAGTCTTGATTTCTAGCCTATTTAGATGTCTCGGACTAGGACATAGATTGTGTAGTTGAGCTTTAGACTTCACGGCGTTCATCTCTTGAAGACGAAGAACTACTTTTTGAGCTTGTGGAACTTCATCGACAAAAGGTATGTGAGACTAAACTTATCTATCACTTGGGAAGTCTATTTCTACTCTATCTCCTATATTGAGACATAAGTCGTGTCACGATATAGTTTTCTATTATACACATTTGAGATTTCGAGCTGAGTTTATCTCGCTTATATATTTCTCAGAATATGTGTTGGCAAGCTTTCGCTTCGGACGAATTCATCTTACATTCGTGACGAAAGTCCAAATAAGATCATATGAAAATTGCTGAGTTACATCTTACATGGTTTGTGTGATGCAATCATTTGGTGTTGCCTTGGAATGTTTCATTGTGATAATTTCAATAACTTGAAAATTGCTTTGACGAAAAATAGTTTGTGAACAACAACTATATAACGCCCTCTAAGAAAGTTTCAATGATTGAAATGAAAAGTTGATTATGTAACCATCTTTGGATATAAGCATATATAGTGTGTTCGCGCATTAGTGTATAAATCCATAAATCGGGAGCCAAGTGTATGCATATGTATGTATACGAAATTGGTGAAGGAGACAGGTTAAGTATGCGTACCCGTACGCATACTGGCGGAAGTTTTCAAACCGAAAATTTCTGCTGAGTTTGGAAACTAAAACAAACTCAAATCTGGTTGCTTAAGTACGCATACTTCAGCTGGTTACTTTATCAAATCGGTCAGTTCATGAACTTAAACATTAAAATCATAAGGAATGCAATCTTTGCAAACCGTGGCTATAATGTTTATGATTGATTCAAGTGAATCAAACCGATTTTTTTTCAATTGTGTTCTTGTATACTTCTATGAGAATATAACAATTGAACAACTCTTTAACTAGTTTCATTTGAGTCATTTGAACTAGTTATGGATAAGATGAATATGGTTGATATGAGAGTTATCATATGGCTAACTTCGGTTGACCATTGTTAATCCAACATGAGTGTACACGTTTGGGTACGGTTTCATAAACCTAAATGAGGGTACATTTCATTTGTGTGTAACAAGCTAAGTTCGATCTAACGGTTGAAAGATATTAGCTTGGTTGAATCAAGTTTTTCATCTAATGGTGAATATTGGATGCTTTGTTTCCAAGGTAACTTGGATTGCAAATCCTGATTTGAAAACTATATAAAGGAGAACTCTAGCAACTGGGAAACCTAATCTCCACACTTCTGTGTGTTACTAGTTGCATAAGCTAGAGTCGATTCTCCTTTAACCTTATGTTAGAGAATAGCTCGGTTGAACCCACCAAACGTTGGTATGTAAAGTTTGGTTGTCATATTTTAGTGAGCCAAAACTCATTTAAAGAGTCACTTGATTATATACTAGAGTCAACTTCGTATAGGTTAGCTTGAAAGTATTAGGATATGAGACATTACAAGTATTGCGAAGACTTGAAGAAGTGAAGAAGTAAGGAGCTACAACGACAACATCATCTTTCCACTTGAGGTTAGTGATATTTGACTTGAACTGTTTCATTCCCTAAGGTATCTTTCAAGTCATGCATATTGAAAACATAACTGCGAAGCATGAATGATTACACTCTAGTTAGACGTAGTATTAAGGAATACAATACGAGGTTTATTACTTAACCATTAAACTTTGTATATAAGACATAATCGTTTGAATGCTATTGTGATTATGTATGGGTATAAGATGAAGATTTCATCCTAGGAAACAATGTTTTACATTTGTTTAAAGGAAGTAAATTCATGAACTTGTTTTGTGAATCGAAAGGGAAATCGCTAGGCATTATTGGTATTGTTATTCATTGCATATCTTTTGAACTACCAATATGTGTGATTAGTATAACCGTTCATGACTTGTTTATGTTCTTGGTAAAACTATTCACAAAGGCATGACTTTTGTATTGGTATGACTTTTATTAGTGAAACCGATCTTAAGTAATCACCTGAGATGGTATGATCAATTTAGTGTTATTGGTATGACCAACTCTAGGCAAAGGGGAACCGATCCTATGAACATGTGCAACAAGTTTGTAGTTTTGGGGGAACCGATCCTATGGACATGTGCACGCGATTACAGGTAGTTACCATAAGTTGTGGGGAACCGATCCTAGTACCCAGTCAACCGAATTTTGGTAACTAGCGTGACTATGCAAAGTACTTACATGGAGGTAGAACCGAAACTTGTTTTGGTAGAACCGTGAAACCCATGATTGGTGATTGAATGTTCTTAATTAATTACGTAGTTCTTGAAAGTTAGATGAACCAATTCTAAACTTGTTTGGAAGTGTGGAAAATCGGTTTCCAGATTGTAAGTATGAAAGAGGACTTACAAAGTGAAGATGTCGACATACTTTGAACACGTGCAGTAACACTTACCTTTTATTGTTCAAAGATATTCCTTAATAGCTAAAGGAAAATCCCGGATCGAAAAATAAGTTGAAAATCTTTTAATTAAGGTTTTTAATTTTATTTTTGGAAAATGAAAATTAGTAGTGTGCATTTACTAGTTGGAGATTTTAGTATTTTAATTTCAGTACTATAAAAATTATCATTGCTATGAATGTTTATGGGATGTTTGATTTTGGTTTTCTGACCTTAATATTCGATCTCATATGTTGTGAACCCTTATGGTTTGGGTGACTTTTTGGTTTAACAGGATTAAGTTCTAGCCCATGTTGGTAGGCTTTATCAAAGGTTCATGAGGGGTTCTGATAGAAACAATATGTGAAAAAGTCACAATATGTTGAATCGTTTGGTTTAGCATAAAAGCATATGTGTTTCGGGGTTTTCAACTTTTGCTTGCAATAGTAAAAAAACGGTTTTCAACCTTTCTCTGGTAAAGGTTGGTTGTTGTTATTCTTTTGTTTTACATAAGGATGAGAACATAATGATATTTCGATATCAATTCTCCCTGGAAGAAGATGCAAACATATTGGAGAAGAGGATGCGAAATTTGAGGTAACGAGTTTGTTAGTTAATGGTTTTCCTGTTTAAGAAAAGCCTAATTTTATTGCGTATATTTATTGCTTTTGCTTAAACAAATTTTTGGTACAATTGATGTTTTATTCCATCATTTGTGTATAGATGTGTGTGTGATTCAATTGGTTCCGGTTAAGAAAAACTATTGTTATCTTGCTTTATTGTTTGATATCAATCGTTTAGGCTTACAAAATTTCGATGCAATTGCGGTGCTTTAATGTCTATGTTGTTTCAATTGCTTCCGGTTGAGGTGAATAATTATGCAAGTTGATTTATTTGGTTTGTATGAATTGTTTATGGCTTAACGAAAGAAAATGTTTTCGGGATGAATTGTTTAGTCCAATTCGATTCCGGATAAGAGAAACTAAGTTAATTCTGATCCTAGTTAGACTTATCAAAGTGGAGGTTTCGGTTATTCAAGTCTAATCGAATGCCTTAACAAGAAATGCTAGTTAACTAACCTAGTACTTGTCTTGTTTAAAAGTTAAAGGTCTAAGTTATATGGACAATTAGAACCTGATGAGAAAAATAGAGTTATCTTTATTTTAGTCTTATCGAACAAGCGATTGTATTTGTACAATCGGTTTAGAAAAGGAACTAAGATGCTTAATCGATTTTTGGTTTGCTAAACTATTAGGTAAAATTGCTTCGGGCAATTGTTTCCTTGGTAACATATCAAAACAAAATTACTTTGCAGTTTCGGTTTAGATATTGGTTATCAAAAATGGTGTGTGGAACCCTCCTGCTTAACTCTATAAGTTGCAAGTCTTGTGAGATTTGTAAGATTCTTTCGGTTTGTCCTTTATTTTTTCGTTTCTTTGTCATTTTGTGACAAAAGGGGGGAGAAATATATGGAGTAAACAAGTGATACTGGTATTGATTTATATTGATTGGTATCACTAAGGGAAAGGACATTGGTGCTTAAACATTTATCTAACGAAAGAGTAAAAGCATAGCCTAAGGGGGGGTAGCATATCATATGATACTTGTAGTTATATGGACTACAAAGGGAATAACAAAGACGTGCGGATTGATAAAATCTACCTATCTTACCTTTAGGGGGAGTATTAGCTTTGTTATTATAATGTCAACAGCGACATTTATGGAATGAATGTATACAGGTTATTGTGCTGTTGAATTCGGGAATCAAGCGTATGTGTAATGAATTCTTGTAATTTGTTTATCCATATGATGTAAGAGTTTTGTCACTAAAATTGAAAAAGAGGGAGATTGTTAGAGCATAACTCGGTTGAACCCACCAAGCGTTGGTATGTCAAGTTTGGTTGTCATATTTTAGTGAGCCAAAACTCATTTAAAGAGTCGCTTGATTATGTACTAGAGTCAACTTCGTATAGGTTAGCTTGAAAGTATTAGGATATGAGACATTACAAGTATTGCGAAGACTTGAAGAAGTGAAGAAGTAAGGAACTACAACGACAACATAATTCTTCCATTTAAGGTTAGTGATATTTGACTTGAACTGTTTAATTCCCTAACGTATCTTTCAAGTCGTGCATATTGAAAACATAACTGCGAAGCATGAATGATTACACTCTAGTTAGACGTAGTATTAAGGAATACAATACGAGGTTTATTGCTTAACCATTAAACTTTGTATATAAGACATAATCGTTTGAATGCTATTGTGATTATGTATGGGTATAAGGTGAAGATTTCATCCTAGGAAACAATGTTTTATATTTGTTTAAAGGAAGTAAATTCATGAACTTGTTTTGTGAATCGAAAGGGAAATTGCTAGGCATTATTGGTATTGTTATTCATTGCATATCTTTTGAACTACCAATATGTGTGATTAGTATAACCGCTCATGACTTGTTTATGTTCTTTGTAAAACTATTCACAAAGGCCTGACTTTTGTATTGGTATGACTTTTATTAGTGAAACCGATCTCAAGTAATCACTAGAGATGGTATGATCAATTTAGTGTTATTGGTATGACCAACTCTAGGCAAAGGGGAACCGATCCTAGTAAGAGGTGCAACCGATCACAAGAGGGGAATCGCTCCTTGTAAGAGGTGCAACACGTTTTTAGTAGATGAGGGAACTGATTCTATGAACAAGTGCAACAAGTTTGTAGTTTGGGGGAACCGATCCTATGGACATGTGCACGCGATTACAGGTAGTTACCATAAGTTGTGGGAAACCGATCCTAGTACCTAGTCAACCGAATTTTGGTAACTAGCGTGACTATGCAAAGTACTCACATGGAGGTATAATCGAAACTTGTTTTGGTAGAACCATGAAACCCATGATTGGTGATTGAGTGTTCTTAATCAATCACGTAGATGAACCAATTCTAAACTTGTTTGGAAGTGTGGCAAATCGGTTTCAAGATTGTACGTATGAAAGAGGACTTACAAAGTAAAGATGTCGACATACTTTGAACACGTGCAGTAACGCATACCTTTTATTGTTCAAAGATATTCCTTAATAGCTAAAGGAAAATCCCGGATCGAAAAATAAGTTGAAAATCTTTTAATTAAGGTTTTTAATTTTATTTTTGGAAAATGAAAATTAGTAATGTGCATTTACTAGTTGGAGATTTTCTAAGAGATTTTCGGTCATTATTTGGACAAAGCATTTCCAGGAATTATGGAAACCGAATTTGGAATATATTACATATCTTGAGAATATTTCTGGTTTTGGAAATTCCTTGGTGTCCAAACTTCCTTGGTCTATAAATATCAAAGTTTGCATTTCGAGCAAACTAATCCTCAGAGCCAGCAAAACTACCTCAGTTGTGTTGTTACTGGTGGAGCCGCATATTCGGAGAGGAAAGTAACCTAATTAGGCGAAATCTCTTACGGCCGCTCGGTTTAAAGACTTCTTTGAGATTGAGAAGCTCTATTAGTACCTTTAGTGGGAAACTAGATAATTGTGGTTTATCTTTTGTTATCGATTGATTTGATTGACTAACGGTGGTTGAAATTTGATTGCACCTAGTTTGTTTATGCTTGAGAATATTCTCTTCTGATATAAGATTCACTCAAACTAGATCGAAGTTTCGATGGGGATCTTTAGACTGTTTGTAGATATAAAGATGTCTTGTGATAATCCATTGTTAACAGACTTCGTTCTGTGCGTGATTGATCACAAGAGATTCAAGTTGATTGTGTGCAAGTGTTTATTGAAGATCTAAGAAGATTTGAAGACAAAGAAGACTTTGAAGATTTCTGATTTGGGTTCATAATCTTTGGTGTGCACAATACTTGTTTCGGTTAAAGAGGATCCAACTATAATCGGTTTATCCTTGTGGTAGATTGGATTGATTAGTTGTGTAGATCGACATCAATACAATTCTTTGTGATTCAAAGTATAAATTGCAAAATCTTAACAATTACTTTGGTAGTTGTTGATAAGATAGATTTAAGAACCTGACAAAGGAGTTTATTGAGATAAACAGAAGAGCCTTTTGTCGAACTCATATCACTTGGTTGAAAAGAGTCGATACCAAACATATTTGTTGTTCCTTTACTGTTTGGAATACGAACCAAAGGAATTGTTCCAAGTACGTGACTTATTATAAGTTGGAGGCGTGGGAATACAGACGGAACTAGGTGAACTAGAGTATTCAATTCTGGACAAGGTCCCGGGGTTTTTCTGCATTTGCGGTTTCCTCATTAACAAAATCTTACTGTGTCATTTACTTTTATTTTCTGCAATTATAATTGTTGTTATTATAATTTAAAGTAAATTACACAAACGTTAATTCCTTTTTACTTGATAGTAATCCTATTGTGTTTGGTTAAGTCCGAACCATTTATCAAGTAAACATACTTCGTTGTTGCATTGTCTCGATCTCGTATCCATAGACGATCACACGAAGTGTGAACCGATTTGTTATATTGTCTCGACTCGGTCTATAGACAATCACTTTCGGAGAAAGGACTTATAGGTGGAAAAGTTTTAGATTGAGGTATATTTGGGTACCCTCATCTTTTCACCTTAGGTTTTCCTAAACCTTGTTGGTTAACTACTTGAAAGACTTCATTGGGATTGTGAAGCCAGACCCAACTGTTTCTCTTATAGTTGCATGTTCTGATCTTGCCCGATTCTAGTTTGAAGACTATCTTCTCTAAGATTTGCTCGAGATTAATTTCTCCGATAGGCAAGATAAAACGTGATCACAAACATCTTCGTCTCATCGTTTGTGATTTCATAATATCTAGTTTCGCCATCATACGATTTAGATTATTGTGAAGTGATTGATAATAAAAGGATATTCTTCGAGAATATAAGTCTGGTTTATCAATTGGTTCCTGTTCACCTTGATTTATCAAAACACTGAACAAAAACTCTCGGGTATTTCTGTGGGAGACAGATTTATTCAATCCTATAGACTTTTCTGTGTGAGACAGATTTGTTTATCAAGTCTTCGACTTTGGGTCGTAGCAACTCTTGGTTGTGGGTGAGATTAACTAAGGGAATCAAGTGCGTAGTATCCTGCTGGGATCAGAGAGGTAAGAAGCGTAATTGTACCTTGAATCAGTGTGAGATTGATTAGGGTTCAACTACAGTCCAGTCCGAAGTTCATTGGTAGTAGGCTAGTGTCTGTAGCGGCTTAATACAGTGTGGTGTTCAAACTGGACTAGGTCCCGGGGGTTTTCTGCATTTGCGGTTTCCTCGTTAACAAAATTCTGGTGTCTGTGTTATTTCTTTTCCGCATTATATTTTGTTATATAATTGAAATATCACAGGTTGTGCGTTATATCGATCAATTAGGAAATCCAACCTTTGGTTGGTTATTGAGATTGATTGATCCTTGAACATTGGTCTTTGGTACCGTTCAATTTTACTCCTCTTATATTCAATCGGGCTCTCAGATTTCTATTTGCTGATTGCAGATTGAATTAAGAGTTAGAGATATTAA
>JAJJMB010007130.1:1709023-1798457 GCA_023531105.1 Papaver atlanticum
ACAAACTATTTTTCGTCAAAGCAATTTTCAAGTTATTGAAATTATCAGAAAGAAACATTCTAAGGCAACACCAAATGATTGCATCACACAAACCATATAAGATGTAACTCGGCAATTTTCATATGATCTTATTCGGACTTTTGTCACGAATGTAAGATAAATTCGGCCGAAGCGAAAGCTTGCCAACACATATTCCGAGAAATATATAAGCGAGATAAACTCAGCTCGAAATCTCAAATGTGTATAATAGAAAACTATATCGTAACACGACTTATGTCTCAATATAGGAGATAGAGTAGAAATAGACTTTCCAAGTGATAGATAAGTTTAGTCTCCACATACCTTTTGTTGATGAAGTTCCACAAGCTCCCCTTAGTAGTTCTCCGTCTTCAAGAGATGAACGCCGTGAAGTCTAAAGCTCAACTACACAATCTATGTCCTAGTCCGAGACATCTAAATAGGCTAGAAATCAAGACTCATAGTTTTGATCACTAACATTGACAAACATGCTTGAGATAGCAACGCATGCGAGTTCGACCGAGCAATGCTCTAACAATCTCCCCCTTTGTCAATTTTAGTGACAAAACTATCAATACATATGGATTACAAAATAAAGAAAGACTTTGTAGCTTCTCATCCAAATGCTTGATCTCCTTGGCATCTTCAACATGACTCGAAATCTTCGTCACTTCCAAGTACTCCATGATTCCAAAGGTTGTAAGTTTAGTCTCATAGTTGTTGAGGATCCGTAGCTATAACAATGAGAAAACAAATGCTCTCGATCATTGTTATACAGTGTCATTGTAATACCCTATATTTTTAGCTATTGTTTCAGGTCGGGTTATACCCGGATTAGTTAACCTTGTGGCTTAGGTTGTTGTTCCTTAGCCTTAGCCTAGGTGGGTGGATTGAACTAGAAAGGTTACAAGTTAGGGTGGAAATAGAATAATCAATAATAAATAAAATTAAGGGAAAATGAAAAGATAAATAATAAATAAAATATTTAGGTTTTCTATTAATGTAAATGGAAGTAATTTTAGAAGTTGGAAAAGAAAGGCTAGGAGAAAAAGAAGGAGATGGAGGTAAAGATTTTTGGAGAATAAGGATAAAGAAAATCAAGAGGAGTTTGTAGCAATTGAGAGGTAGAATGTGAAACCCTTTCTCTTTTGGTGTTTATTTTGTATGCCTTTGTATTGTTAGGTTTCTGCAATTTAATTGAATAAATATATGTATCTTATTGATGATCAGGCTTCTCCTATTGATTTATAACATGATTAGGTATCTCTTGTTAAAGTTTGATAATTTTCCTACGCAAATTCACCCTTGAATGTTCCTTTTAATTTGGATTGTGATTTCTGAAATTCTGGACAGTTTCGTTTTGCTGTATTTTTGATGTTCTTAGGCAGCTTTAATGATGTTAAAATGATTTGAAGTCTTAACAAAAGTTGTAGATAAATGCAGTATCTTTCATTGTGATTTTGTTTGCTTAATTTGATAATAATATGAATTTATGGTGAATAGTTTGGTAAAATGATGTTATCTGCCTAGATTTTGTAATACGTTTGTAAAATCAATATCTTTTGATTGAGCCGTTAGTTTCATGTGAAATTTGGATATGTTATACATGATGGTGTCAGGAATGTTCACTAAAATTTTGAGGTGGATCGGACAAAGTTATAATTACGAAACCTATAAATTAAAATTCTGCAGTTAGTGTGTCTGCTTAAATGGTTGAAAGAATTACATCGTTAGTTGGGTTGTGAACTTATGACTTGTTGATGAAGTGGTTTGGAATATCAAAATGTATATTGTATGATAAAATTATTTTATAAATAATTGGATATGCTTGTTTGGATGGCGGTGCCCGTACCGAGGATAGACGGATAGGTGGGGCACGACCCAAGGATACTCGTGCAATGGTAGTGTGAATTTATAAATGAATGAATGTATTTGTTTGAACGACGGTGCCCGTACCGAGGATACACGGATAGGTGGGGCACGACCCAAGGATACTCGTGCAATGGTATTGTGAATTTATAAATGAATGAATTTATTTGTTTGGATGGCGGTGCCCGTACCGAGGATACACGGATAGGTGGGGCACAACCCAAGGATACTCATGCAAGTGAGGTTGGTGGTCCCATGCCGAGGGTACACGGATAGGCGGGGCACGAACCGAGGATACTCGTGCATTTAAGAGGAGTTGATAGATTGTGAGTAATGTTGATGAACATAAATGTAATTAAATCCTTGAAGGTGTACCATATAGTCTTGTTGTATACATTTTGTTTGATTGGTTGACATGTTTTGATATATTTTGAGAAAGGGAATGCATTCTATTGAGCTGTCATCTCACCCCAATTGACATTCCTTACAGATTTATGGAAGTTGGAAGTGGAAGGTAGAAATGAGTAGCTTAATGATTGCATTGTTTTCTTGTATTGCTTGAAGCGTAAATTGAAGAAAAAAAAATGTTTAGTTGAAAATGTTTTGAACAATGTTTAATGTATTTCATATGCTTCAATTACTGTATAAAAGTTTCAATTATGTTTGGTATAAAAGTAAATTAGCAAGAATAAATATATGCATAATTCTCGTTCCGACCCGTAACGCTTTGAGTTCAGATCTTCATACGGGATTGACCTTGATCCGGAACTCGGGGTGTTACAGTCATAGTATTATTACACAACATCAAAGTTCAATTGCATCACAACATTGAAAATAATACTACGGTGATATGTATTACCCCCCCTTAGTCAATACATAATCTCAATATGAAAACCACTCCCCCTTACATAATGATCCGTAAACCATATGTATTTGTAGTATGAAACTACACATTAATTCTCAAACTTTTTGTCAATAAAATTGGCAAAGGTACGAAAACTAGTGGGATCCTCATGAAATTTCCATAGAGATTCTTCATGACCAAAAGAAAACAACATACCAACAAATTTAGATGCAATCATAAAGCTGAAGCTAAATGCATTCATCAAGGAGTTTATAAAGATACAAGATAACCCCTATAATATTCCACAGCCGCACTCCTCACAAAGATATGGTGATTAAGCACAAGTTCAAAAAAAACTCTCCCCCATAAAATGTCATTCCCGAAAGAACAACAAAGGCGACCTTGCTTTTACAAGAAAATAAGGATTTCTTTGGACATAAAAAAATCACATGAAAACATGAATTTGTATCCAAAGGAACAATAGAATGAACCACACAAGATGATCAATTCAATTGCACATGCTCGACATAAGAGAACTTACGGAGCAACACAGTAAAAACACAAAGATGTGGATCCGGGAAGATTAATACTGCGGAATAAACAAGAATTCACTCTATTTTCCATCACTATTTGCACAATGACATAAAACAGACAATTCTTGTAAACAAAAGTTCATCCTTTCTTCCATCAATATTTGCATAATGACATAAAAGGCATAACTTTTGTATTGTCAGAAGTTTTCTATCTTTTATCAATACTTTCATACTGACATATAATAGAGATAACTTTTGAACAAGTATGGGACAGTCAAGGTTGACGGACGTAAACAACATATCCCATAGTAATTTGCAATATATAAAACCATAAAGATTAAAATTGCAAACATCATCTTCCAAATAACTTAGAATTTAAATAAATAAATCTAAAAACATTGAAGATGAAAACGTTTGGAACTAGCTATGTGTAATCACAATAATGGCTATTCCAAACCCTAGTAATCCTTCTAAACAAAAACAAGAATAAAAATTCTCATAAGAAGTTTCCAAGACATTGAGACCTCTGAAGAATTCTTTATCATCCCCGAACTCCTTGTCGTCAACAGCCATGGGAACATATGGTTCGTGAAGATAGGAGTCAATTCCAACAAACCTTCTAGGCTGATGATATCGAATCAGGGCCTTCTGAATTTCAAGAGTTCTCATAACAATAGCCTTTGTTTGCCGAATCTCCTTTCTTGTATCCTTCAACTCATCAAGAACACCAGAAAACTTCTGAGAATTTGAAGAAACATCTCTTGGCTTCTCACATTCCTTCTTTTTCTTTTCAAAGTTGGAGGCAACGGAGATTTCTCTTTTTCCTTCATGATTGATGGTTTAACAATCATATTAACATCTTTTCCATCAGAAAACATGATGCTTGGAGTATCCATAAGAGTACGGGTTTGTGAGAGAAAATCACAATTTAAACTCAACAAGCAGTCTTAAGATAAAAAAAAGTTCCAGAGAAGGAAAAAGGAATGTAGGGTTACGCAACCTTTAAACAGGTTCGTACACGAACAATCCACAACCCTAAAAAGAGTAGAATTGTCGAGAATAACCCTCCTTTATTGATTGACAGGGAATTCCAATTTTGCAAAACTAAGAAAAGAAGAAAACAAACTTTTCCTAAAGCCTGAGATGTGCACAATCTTGTCTCTTTTGATCAGGCACATGAGACAAGATACACTAAACAACACAATCAAGTTGTTCTGCGGTGAACAACAATCTGTCCACCATGTTCCTTTTGGAAGGAATTCATAGAACCCTATCTATCAAAATGTTTAGACCATACTTTCTTTTCTAATGGTCTTATCTTATCTTTGGAAACTAACTTCTTCGAAGAAGACAAAATCTTACATACCTCGGCAGTTTTTTGTGCGAGTTTAAGTTTATTTGCTAGTCGATTTGCTCTTCGTTGAATTTTGTTGACATATCTCATCTTGTGTTTGTACTTGAAACACTTTGAAAGTTCACGACCCTTGAGTGAACAATAAGAGCATGTCAACGCATATGATGATTCATACGCCCGGGATGTGCAAGCTGATAGACACATGGTAGAACCTGAAAAATCAGACAGAGAGTTTCCAACAGAAAGGTCAATTATTTCTTCCAGACTGGTTGAGTCTTCTTCTGAAAGAATATCAAGATTGATGTATGTATTGCTACAATTATCAAAATCAATATTTTCACAAAGAAGTGCAACATTTGATTTTTCGTCTTCATTGGAATCATTTTGACCAGACATTCTATCAAGGGTTGCAGCTAGACCTTTGTTCTCAGTGTATTTTCTGCGGTTTGGACACTCATTTGCAAAATGACCGAAACCCTTACACTTAAAGCACTGAGGCATTTCCTCGTCATCAGTATCGTCAACATCCTTGTTTTTAGGAGGAGCGCGATTGTGAGGTTTAACTGATGACCTGGGTTTGTCTATGGAAAACCGTTTATTTCTCTTCAATAGAAGATCTCTAAACTGTCTTGTGATCAAAGAGACTGACTTATCAAGATCTTCATCTGATGAATCATCCTCAGAAAGATCTTCCTTAGAGACACAAACACTTTTACTTTTATCAAGTAATTTAGTGTTCTTTTGTGTTTTAAAGGAAACATCCTTTCCGATTTTGGATGTATGCTCATGATCAAAGATCTTAAACTTTCCAACCAAAGTGTTTCTGGAAAGAGCATCAAGGTAATTTCCTTCAACAATGACATGCTTCTTAGAATCGTATCTAGATGGCAGCGATCTGAGAATTTTCATCACAATGTCCTTTTCAGGAATAGTCTTACCCAATGAAAAAGATGCATTAACAATTTCAGACACTTTGTGATTAAACTCATCAAATGAATCTTCATTTGTCATACGAAGGTTTTCCCAATCGGAATTAAGGTTTTTAATCCTAGCTTCCTTCTCACTGGTATTACCTTCAAATACGGTTTCTAAGATATCCCAAGCATCTTTAGACCTAGTGCACGTTGTCACATGGTGCTGAAGATCTGGGGTAATGGCATGTATGATGGCATTCAAACCGTCGGAGTTTTGCTTTGTAGCAAGAATCTCAGCAGCGTCATATGCACCAATATTCTTAGGAACGGTCGTATTTCCGACTGCAACAACGGGAGCATCATAGCCATTAACTACATATACCCATGATTGAAAATCATGCGCTTGAAGAAAGGACCGCATAGCAATTTTCCACCACAAGTAATTAGATTCATCGAAGACTGGTGGTACATTTATAGAGATAGCACCTCTTTCTATATCAAATCGCTACAAATACAGACTTATAAGGTCTTTAACATGTTTGCCTGCTCTGATACCAATTGAAAATGAGGGGTCTAACAACCACACCTAACAATTCGTTTGGCAATCTGAGAGGACTTACTCCAATATAATTTCTAGAGAATCAACTAGACACTCAGACTCAATCTAGAGAAAAGTATATCTATGATTTTTATATCTCTAACTCTTAATTAAATCTGCAATCAGCAAATAGAAATCTGCGATCCCGATTGAATATAAGAGGAGTAAACTTGAACGTTACCAAAGACCAATGTTCAAGGATCAATCAATCTCAATAACCAACCAAAGGTTGGATTTCCTAATTGATCGATATAACGGACAACCTGTGATATTTCAATTATATAACAAAATATAATGCGGAAAAGAAATAACACAGACACCAGAATTTTGTTAACGAGGAAACCGAAAATGCAGAAAAACCCCAGGACCTAGTCCAGTTTGAACACCACACTGTATTAAGCCGCTACAGACACTAGCCTACTACCAATGAACTTCGGACTGGACTGCAGTTGAACCCTAATCAATCTCACACTGATTCAAGGTACAGTTGCGCTCCTTACGTCTTTGATCCCAGCAGGATACTATGCACTTGATTCCCTTAGTTTATCCCACCCACAACCAAGAGTTGTTACGACCCAAAGTCGAAGACTTGATAAACAAATCTGTCTCACACAAAAAAGTCTATAGGATTGAATAAATCTGTCTCCCACAGAAATACCCAAGAGTTTTTGTTCCGCGTTTTGATAAATCAAGGTGAACAGGAACCAATTGATAAACCGGACTTATATTCCCGAAGAACAGCCTAGTATTATCAATCACCTCACAATAATCTAAATCGTATGATGACGAAACTAGATATTGTGGAATCACAAACGATGAGATGAAGATGTTTGTGATCACGTTTTATCTTGCCTATCGGAGAAATTAATCTCGAGCAAATCTTAGAGAAGATAGTACTCAAACGATAGAATCGGGCAAGATCAAAACACGCAACTATAAGAGAAATAGTTGGGTCTGGCTTCACAATCCCAATGAAGTCTTTCAAGTCGTTATCCAACAAGGTTTAGGAAAACCTAAGGTTAAAGGAGAATCGACTCTAGCTTATGCAACTAGTAACACACAGAAGTGAGGGGATTAGGTTTCCCAGTTGCTAAAGTTCTCCTTTATATAGTTTTCAAATCAGGGTTTGCAATCCAAGTTACCTTGGTAACAAAGCATTCAATATTCACCGTTAGATGAAAAACCTGATTCAACCAAGCTAATATCTTTCAACCGTTAGATCGAACTTAGCTTGTTACACACAAATGAAATGTACCCTCATTTAGGTTTATGTAACCGTACCCAAACGTGTACACTCATGTTGGCTCAACAATGGTTAACCGAAGTTAGCCATATGATAACTCTCATATCAACCATATTCATCTTATCCATAACTAGTTCAAATGAAACTAGTTAAAGAGTTGTTCAATTGTTATATTCTCAAAGAAGTATACAAGAACACAATCAAAACAAAATCGGTTTGATTCACTTGAATCAATCATGAACATTATTGCCACGGTTTGCAAAGATTGCATTCCTTATGATTTAAATGTTTAAGTTCATGAACTGACCGATTTGATAAAGTAACTAGCTTAAGTATGTGTACGGGTATGCATACTTAAGCAACCGGATTTGAGTGTGTTTTAGTTTCCAAACTCAACATAAATTTTCGGTTTGAAAACTTCCGCCAGTATGCGTACGGGTACGCATACTTAAGGTGACTAGTTAAGAGTTTGTCAAAACCAAACTCACCAAACAAAAATCAGTTGGAAAACTTCTGCCAGTATGTGTACGGGTACGCATACTTAACCTGTCTCCTTCACCAATTTCGTATACACACATATGCATACACTTGGCTCCCGGTTTATGGATTTATACACTAATGCACGAACACATTATATATGCTTATATCCAAAGATAGTTACATAATCAACTCTTCATTTCAATCATTGAAACTTTCTTAGAGGACGTTATATAGTTGTTGTTCACAAACTATTTTTCGTCAAAGCAATTTTCAAGTTATTGAAATTATCAGAAAGAAACATTCCAAGGCAACACCAAATGATTGCATCACACAAACCATGTAAGATGTAACTCGGCAATTTTCATATGATCTTATTCGGACTTTCGTCACGAATGTAAGATGAATTCGTCCGAAGTGAAAGCTTGCCAACACATATTCCGAGAAATATATAAGCGAGATAAACTCAGCTCAGATCTCAAATGTGTATAATAGAAAAGTATATCGTAACACGACTTATGTCTCAATATAGGAGATAGAGTAGAAATAGACTTTCCAAGTGATAGATAAGTTTAGTCTTACATAACTTTTGTCGATGAAGTTCCACAAGCTCCCCTTAGTAGTTCTTCGACTTCAAGAGATGAACACCGTGAAGTCTAAATCTCAACTACACAATCTATGTCCTAGTCCGAGACATCTAAATAGGCTAGAAATCAGGACTCATAGTTTTGATCACTAACATTGACAAACATGCTTGAGATAGCAACGCATCCGAGTTCGACCGAGCAATGCTAATCCGAATTGGCCAGAAATCCAAGACGAGCTTCTACAACATCAATATGCATGCCATCGTCCTGATTTAGTGGCACGAGTTTTCGAATTAAAAAGGAAAGCGCTTATGCATGAGACAACTAAGAAGAATGTGTTTGGCAAAGTTGTTGGTCATGTACACACCATTTAATTTCAGAAACGTGGATTATGCATTTACTAATATTCTTAGAGAAATCATACAAAATACGTACAGTTGAGCATGTAAACAAATTTGTTTCGGACGAATTTTCGAATGAGAAAAAAGATCCAGTCCTCTTTAATACAATAAGGAATCCAGAGGCCGCCTGTATGAAAAAAGGAAAATGTATCAAAGGATACCCAAAGAAATACAACGACGATACATGTTTAGACGGTGGTGGGTATCCAGTATGTCGACGTAGTAATGATGGAAGAGAAGTTGTTGTTCGCTGCGGACGTAAAGCATACAATACTGATGTTGTACCCTACAATCCACACTTATCAAGAATGTTTAACTTCCATATAAATGTCGAGATATGTGCTGGAGTAAGGGCAGTGAAATACATAAACAAATACATCTATAAAGGATATGATAAAACAACAATTATTGTTGGGTCAATAGACGAGGTTCAAATTATATAGATGCAAGGTATATTGGACCGCCTTAAGCTGCACATCGTTTATTCGGTTATTCCATGCATCAAGAAGAACCAACCGTAGTGAGATTGGCGATCCATTTGCCAGGAAAGCAAAGAATTATTTATGAATCAACAGGGTCAATAGAAGGGGTTACGGAGAAAGCTGAGAACTATAAAACGACATTGATAGCTTATTTTGAGTATTATGCTGAAAATCCTACAACACCTGAATATACGTACCAAGAGTTTCCACATCACTTTGTCTGGGATACAACTACAAAAAAGTGGCACATCAGGAAATAAGGTTTCGCAATCGCTAGGATGTATTTTTTTTCTCCTAATGTTGGAGAATTATACTACATAAGATTACTGTTGACTGTTGTTCCAGGTGCAAATTTATTTGAACGCCTAAGAACAGTGGACGGTGAATTGCAGCCTACATTCAAAAAAGCATGCATTGAACTTGGACTACTAGAAAATGACGGTGAATCCATGGAGTGTCTTAAAGAAGCCGTGGACATCCAAACAGGTAGCCAGCTCAGAAAACTATTCAAAATCGTTTTAACAGATTCTCACCCAATTGAACCAGAAATTTTGTGGGCAAAGTTTGTTTTGAAAATATGTGATGATCTTCCTCATTGACTGAGAACAATGTTCAACATTTAAAATCCAACAGACGAGCAGACTTTAGATTATGGATTATACCTGTTGGACAAACTACTACGCGTATCCGGCAAGAAGCTAAAACATTTTGCTACAATGCCTAAACCAAAATAAAATTGGGGTAAGATCATTGGAAACAGATTAATATTCGAGCATAGGTAACTTGAATTTGCAATAAAAGAACCAGAACTTAGAAGAAATATTGTAAGCTTGAATATGGAACAATTGTCAGCGTACAATAAAATAACAGAGTCCGTGCAACAGAGAGATGGTCGTACCTTTTTCCTCAACGGTAGTGCAGGGACAGGGAAAACATTTGTAAACAATACAATAGCTGCAAGTTGTCGATTCAAGGGAGATGTAGTGCTCATTGTTGCATCATCGGGTATTGCTTCGTTGCTTTTGGTAGGGGGGTAGGACTGCACATTCAACATTTAAGATCCCGATAGAAATAAACGAAGACAGCGTATATTTAATTCCTAAACAAAGTTTAGAAGCTAAACTCCTTAAAGAAGTAAAACTGATTATATGGGATGAAGTACCAATGCAGCATAGATATTGTGTGGAGTCAGTTAATAAATTACTTCAAGATGTACGTGAAAACAAACTCTTACCTTTTGGAGGTATTACGGTTGTTATGGGAGGAGATTTCAGGCAAACATTGCCAGTTATACCGAATGGCGGCCGTGCTGACGTCGTAGGTATGTGCCTCAAAAAATCCGTGCTATGGAATAATATAATTGTTCTAACACTTACAAAAAATATGCGTCTTGATAGTCAGGATCCTGAAAACATTGCGTTCGCTGAAACATTACTAGAGGTAATAATATTCTTTAACGCTGTGATATTAATATTTTTGAAAACAATAATAACACTAGACATTAAAATGGATAATTCACTTATGTTATAAAATGTGATAGGTTGGGACAAATCCAGAAGAAAAGATTTAACTCTGCATAGATGCAAAGATGTGAAAGAACTCATATCCAAACTATATCCCTGTTTGGGGATATATAATCAGGTATCACATGAACAACTAACTGAGAGAATCATTCTATCAGCACGTAATGATGATGTCAACGAGATAAACAAAGAAGCATTGGATATTTTAGATGGTGAGACATACACATATTTAGCTGCAGACAAACTGAATGCCGACGAATGCGGCGTTATACCAAATTACAGTAGTGAATTTTTGCAGAACTTGAGTCCACCTGGAATTCCTTTATTCAAGCTACAACTTAAAATTGGTTGTCCAATTATCCTAATGAGAAATCTAGCTCCATCAGAGGGTATTTGCAATGGTACAAGGCTATTGGTTACTAAATGTGGTAAACATGTACTTCAAACAAAAATTCTAACCGGGCACAAAGCAGGGGACAAGGTATTACTGGCAAGAATATTATTTCAATCATCGGTTACAAAACTGAATATAAATATGACAAGACACCAGTTTCCAGTTCGGCTAGCATATGCAATGACAATTAGTAAATTACAAGGTCAGTCTGTAAAGTATGTTGGGATCGATTTACGAACTCCTGTGTTCAGTCACGGCCAACTATACGTTGCTTTATCGAGGTACACTGCAGCAAATTGAATAACGGTGCTTCTGGAAAATGGAATGGATAATCTGGAGACAACTAACATTGTCTATCCGGAAGTCTTATTGTAAATTATTAATATTTATTTGATTTAGCATAACATATTGTCATTCATGTTTACTTTTTATTCAGTTCTGGACCGAGGAAACTCAAATTGACTATCCATAAGTTCTTCAATTTGAAAGATAGTTTGTTTCATGTATATATATCTACTGTCATTCCTGAAGATGATCCATAAAAGAGAAATTTATTGTCTCCATATAGTACGATTTTCCTTAAAGTAATACTTTGAAAAGATCATGAACGAAATGCCATAACAGTATTAGTTATGCAAAATTGAACTAATTAAGGATTGTGTATACCAAAAGGCTACATTACAAAACTTGGGTATTAGTTATGTAAAATCAACTAAGTAGCACGTATATGTTTGTATTCAATTCAAATGTAATGCTTTAGCTAGAAAAATGCAAAGCAAAATCATAAAAACTAATTCAGATGCAACATGAACCACAAAAGGAAATAGTTGTTGTTTAAAATAACTAACCTTAGAGGTCATTCACGAAAGCAGGTTCAAGAATAGAAGAGGGCCTGCGCTGCTCAGCTTCTTTACATGATGTGTTATGGAATGTAATCTCCACTTCTTGGCTTCTTTGGTTGAGAACTTCTGCAATATTTGAAAATACTTAGATTAGTTAACAAACTCATCATTTGGAAATCCAGCTCTATCTTCAGTCGTACACAACATTCATCTACAAATCCATTACTTTCCACTCCAGCACTCTCAGTGGAGGGGGAACTGAAATTCACACAATTGGAGAATCGTCTTTTATACAAAAGATTGGTCATTGATTTTTGCCGAGAACCGGTACTATGTATAAGGGTCATTCCTTCTAGACATGGCTCGAGGAGGTCGGATTTTTCAAAACATGATTCCACCTTTTCTAAGGGTGAATGATAATACACTCGATTCCCCAACACCTCCAATCCTTACATCTTTAAGAGGTTCATTTAACTAACTTTGTGTAAGAAAATTTGGACAGTAGAACGCTAAAGAACACAACACCAAAATTTCTAAAAAAAAAGGAGTCTCTGAAGAGTTATTAGTTGTAGCTTTATATATATTAAGGCTCATAAATTACAGTAACTTCTATAATGCAAATGACTGACCAATACAAGTTGGAATTAGTGCTACACAAATGTTAACCTCACAATTAAAGCAAATACTAGAATGGAATGCAACTGATGGTATCTTTTTTCATGGAGTAAAAGCTGACAGTCTTAGCAATGAAATTTTATACACACTTGCATTCTATGGCGAACTATTTTATCATCTAATAACCAAACTAAATTATAAGTAGCACTTATCCCATCTTTGCAATGAAATAACTTCCTAGATCCTACCTAAGAAACTACCATTGCAGTTATGTTATGAAGCCGAGAACCATGGACAAAAGGTTCAAATATAATGCACAATTTTGATGCAGGAAATTTCTTAAGAATTTGTCATGTATATATCCATGTAGTGTATCTGAATGGAACAACACAACCTAAAATCATTGCATTGAACTTATTGTATATATAATTTGAGAGCTGAACAAAGCTCGAATTCTAGAGCTTTTGGCCCCACTTGAGAGAATATAGATCAATAGAATCTGTGGGTTTTGAAATCTTTTCGGTGTTTTTTGCAGCACAAGATATGGGGTAGGTGATGAGTACTTTCCAAGTAATATACGTATCCTAATCTTTTTCTCAAAACCATAATCTACTGCCGCATCTTTTCCTCTCCCTTTTCTCTTTCACTCTTTCTCTCTCATGATTATTTATCTTCTGATATCTTTGGTTTCTTCATTAAAAACTTTTTCTAAATGTTTTTGATTGTTTTGTTATTTTGCAGGTACCTTTTCTTAACGATCTTAATGATATGAGCTTATTAACATAAGTTATCAGGTATATTAGGGTTCTTTTGGTTCAATCTGGCTAGAGTTTTTTGGTCCAATAGTTAGGGTTCTTTCCCTTTTTTCCTCTCTTATTCTCTTTTTAATGAGCTTAGATCACGATATATCTTAACCCACGGACAGAGGTAAAAGTCTAAACCTAGAAGTCATAGCCTACATTTGGTAAAAATCTAAATCCAACAATTTTTTGTTTATCTGTATTTTCATGTATGATAATATTGAAAAGATCAGGACTACCTCCTACCCTTACAAATTATATTAGAGTGAGGTGCTGGGGTATTTACACCAGGGCACTCTACAAGATCTACAATTCGCAGCGTTGGTATAATTGCTTCAGTTATCATGTTTAATAAAAGAACCCACACAACAAAGTCCACAAGGCAGAAAATATAGGCTCTATGCTTTACTCCAAATATGCAACAAAATCGGGTTCTAGATATTCTAAAAGGAATTCATGGGATGCAAAAACTAGTAAAAAAAAAACTCTATTGCAAGAGTGATATTTTCCTCAGGATAAACACATTCTATAAAAATTACCTGTGCCTGATGAGTGCCAAATAGTGCACATTTCTACACCTTTTTATTGGCATTTAACTCATCTTTTGTGCTTTAAAATCATATATTATCCCAAATTCTGTACTTTCATTGTTTTCAAGAATAAATACTTGTACTAATTAATTTTGTGTTTTTAGGTACTAAATACAGATTGGGTGATTCGAGAGGCCAAAAGAAGCAGAGAATTGAAAAGAGACAACAAAGCTCCCGCTAGAAGGCAGTGAAGAATATCTTCTGCACCTCATCCGCGAGTGAAGAATATCGTTTGCACGACTCAAAACTAGAAGTGGGCTTGAGATATTAGCTCTGAAGAAGACATGGGCCTAGAAGAAGACCTTCAAAGAGATAAAACCCAAGGTCCAAGACCCAAACCCGCTATCATGTCTTGAACCGCTAGATTCGATACAGATGCTCATCATCCAAGGCATCTCCACAACTGTGTATCAACGTTTGATACTCATGCCTCACACCCGAGCATGTTCTATTCTTCCCCTAAATCGAACAGAAAGCCAAACACCCCCTTGTCTATCGTACTCATCGTCTCCATCCTCTGCAAAACATCAGTTCACTTATCACCTCCATCAATCACTTTCCCGACCACCTCTGAAGCACAGCCACCCTATCAGCCACCCTATGCAATCAATCAACCTCCTAGCCTCTATCTATATCCATCACAGCTTCTTCTCCACAGCTTCTTCTCCACAACAGTAACCCTATAAACTAGGGTTGAGAAAGATAAGACTAGGGTTATCTTCAATAGCAAAAGCAAACATCAAATCAAGAGTTGCAGGTCTGAATTGCAGAAGGGGTTTGTCGGAAAACACGATTTGAGTGAGTGATAGTTCTCTAATTTATCAATTCTAGTATTTGAGAAGAAATTGGTGTATAAATAGGGCAACTGTTGTGTAACAAATCATCCGAATTTAGTTGGATCAATTGATAGCTTAATTCAATTTGTGTTTTCATCATCTTCATCATGTTCTAAATTCATCTGCTAGGGTTGAGATGAAGCCCTAGCTTACTACTTGTTATTCTTGCTTTTGGCAGTGACCTTGTTGTGCTTAATTGTCTCAGAATAAAATTCAATCTTAGTACTTCAATACTTTACTTTCACAGTGTATGCCATGTATCCATTGTAGTTAGAACAATCCTGTGTTGAAGAACTGCAACTCATGCTTAATCCCATATATTGATCTTTTGATTAGCTGTGCCCTGAAAAGACAGCTAATGCTTAGGAGAAATACCTTAGTTGTGATTGGATAATTTATACAATAATCACCTTAGATATACAGAAGATTTGTATCTCACCTGTTATCATTTATAAGGACAAGGTTAGTACCATTAGTAGGATAACTAGAGTAAGTTAGTGGTAGATTCAACCGCCCTAGTACTCTTTTATCATTTGTGTTGCTTATATTTTGCTTTGCTGCCTGTTTTACTAATTCTGTTACTATCAAACATCTCAGTCGTATCGACACAAACAACCCTTTTGGTTACTCTCAATGTGAATCAGTTTTGGTAATACTCTAGCTTCAACTTTACAACCACCAAGTCCCTGTGGATCGACTCGTGCTTACCCTGTTTTACAGACTCGACACTGTATACTGCAGGCTTGTTTATAGGTCTACCAGTGCCTCAATCGGGTTCTGGATATTCTAAAAGGAATTCATGGGGATACAAAAACTAGCAAAAAAAAAAAAAACTCTATTGCAAGAGTGATATTTTCCTCAGGATAAGTACATTCTACAAAAATTACCTGTGCCTCCGAATTGTTTGTCTTTACCAGATATTCTAGATGGAACTGCTATCATGTCTTCTTCTTCGCTGATTGGTTGTATGTTTAGTTTATGTCGTTCAGTGTATTTAATTTGGACATTGTTTTAAATTACAGGATGATTCTGTGTCAATGCTTATGAAAGTTCTCAAAGCAGGCTGAAATTATCAAAAGCTCAAGATCTGGCCCTAAGAATTTTGAATCTCATGAAGACAAAGCCAACAAGTTGCAGTCAGCAACTGCGTAGTATCTTCATGTTATGGGTAGCTCTAAGGTATGTGTATTTTTCATTGGTTAGGTTAACGGTATCCTCTCACTTATGCGAACTGTGAATCACTATCAATTGATTTAGAGGATAGATGGAGGAAAAATTGTCGAACTCTCCATGCTATAGAGGGAGAAACTGCTGCTCATAGTTGAACAAGGTTAGCATTGGTACATCTAAGGTTCCTTACACGATCCTTATATCCTGTTAGATGTATTCATGCTAACCCAATTCAAACTAGACACTAATAGTATTTCAATTTATGTTGCTGCTCGGCTAGCTTCAAGTAGAGGTAACTACATAGTCATGCTTTTTCATATGGCAGTCATTAATCTCGGTGTTCATATATATCGGGTGAACTGGAAAGTTGCATGTGCATTGTTCTGTTTTGTTTATTTTGACAAGATGTATCTGAGAAGGACTCTGTCCAATTGGCTTATACGGTTAAACTTCTTTTGAAATCAAAAAGAAATTCGAAATTCCTGTACTGACATTTGCCTGCCTTTTGTGTGTACCTTACTTTTTGTTTTTGAGAACTTGAATGTTATGTGATCTGATCCTGTATCGAATTGTGTACCGATATACCCTACTTAATATCTGTAGTCGTCTACGGTTGCTCTGAAACTTCAAATATCATTATCTGAAATGTGTATTTGAAATCCGGTTGTATTTTTGTGTAGCACAGACAAATTAATTGTACTTGGTGGCTGGTGCATTTCTCAACTGATGTTGTGCATAAATTATTACATTGGTTGGAACTACTAATTAAATTGGTCACTTTGAGGTAATGTTTTTTTTTTAATCAGAAGTTGAAATATTAAAATTTAATTTTCGTTTTATTCGGTTTGGTTCTGTATATCTTAGAGAAATTGGGAACTACACTTTGAGGTGCAACATGTTTTACTAGGAATTGAGAAGGTTAGATTTAATTTTCGTCTTGCATGAAATCTGTAGGTCTAACTTCCTTAGACTGATAGCTCTGTCATGTATCTCAGAACTTTAGCTTTACCATATGAAACACAAAGTTGGTGTGTGTCTAAAAATCTACCGTTCCAGCTCCATCATGTGAAAGTTCTATTTTTCTAAGACTGTGATTTCCTGCAGCACCAGTTTGGCATCTGAGCTGAACAATTTTTTTTTTTATAACTATCACAATTTTTTTTTTTTTTAAACTATCACAAATAATAAGGTGAGAAGCAGACAAGTTAGATTAGGACTCATTGGTGAACCAAAACTTTTTCTGGAGCCTGCACCAAATCTGGATGATGGGAAACAAGAACACATAACAAAACGTATGTGCATCAAATTGAACTGAACTGTATATCGCTAACTCATTAAATGTTTGTTATATCTGAATGTTGATGTTATAGCAATTACTCGGAGTGGTCAAAATGATTCAATTGAAGATCATTTGTCTTCATTAGATAAGAGAAATAATAAAAATAAATAAATAAAACAACATGAAGGTGAAGTTTTGCATTTTAAACTAGAAATGTCAGGCGTGGAGAAGAAACATGGTGATCAAATTTCGCCATAGAGGCACTATAGACATTGTTACGGCCTTGGACATTTCATGCATTATTGTTTAAAGTTTACATACATTCATTATCTTTTTTGAAATAGGATCCTCATAACTTTACTGTAATACTATATCACAAGAAAGTGAGAAAGCATGAGAACGTTTGAACGACACGTCACGTCGTCAATGCAATTACATTGACTACGAAAAACAACTTAATTCAATACATGATGCATGGAGTTTAGAAATAATATATGGATCTGTTTGTTTTGACGATAGTTTACTGTCTACCTTAATATTTCCTATCCAATGGGTCAATCACCAATTTCTGTTAGAATGATCACTTCATACATTTTTAAGAAACAATATTCCCACCTTACAATATTCCTACTACGCATTTGAGCTTGAGTTATCAAACATCTACTGTAAGTCTTTTCCTGGCAAGAATTCTACAGATAACATCTTGGTATGAAATGCGCAACATGCTTCCTCAACATGGGTATGTTATTACTCTTTATACCAGATATGGCAAACTTGACAATAACCTCCTAATTGCATACCTAAAGAACTATTTTTTTGGGGACTACTCAAAAATGGAGGGGGACTACTTTGTGACAGGAATGTCTACCCTATACTTATAAGGGGTGTCCTAAAGTGTGGAAATGACTAAGCTACTCTTAACCTAATTAAAATTAAAACTAATCTAATAAATATACACATATATATATATATATAACTTAATCTAAATCATTAACAAATCAAAATTAAAATTATAACAAATCCTTTACTTATAATTTTTCACAAATCCGTTACTATTAGAGGGTTCATTTTCTTCTCTTCTTTCCGCTTCATCGTCTCGATTAAAAGAAAAATCCACAAACACATTACTTGGTTGAAAAAATGAGTAGTAATCATCAAAATAAGTTGAAAATGGAAGTTGTAGAGAGAAGTTCGGCTAGGAATTATGTGAAACAGTTTGTCGAACTAGCCGAACTCAGCTTTAATGGAGTTTTTTCTTTCAGAGAAAAGTTCGGTTACCTCGTAATTTTTTTTTCCCTTTAGTTCGGTTACGTTGAAACTTTTTTTCTTAGCCGAATTTTTAGTTCGGTTACGTTGCATTTTTTTTTCTCCTAACCGAACTTTTCTCTGAAAACCTATATATTGAGTTCGGTTACGTCGATTTTTTTTCTCTCAGCCCAACTTTTAGTTCGGTTATATCGCAACTTTTTTTTTCTTAGCCGAACTTTTCTCTGAAAGCAAAAACTCAATTAAAGCTGAGTTCGGCTACCGGTGTCTTCAGAACCATTAGCCGAACTACACTTGCAGATGAGTTCGGCTACCTGTTCTTCAGATGTCGTAGCCGAACTTTATTTCCATGGACGAAATCAGTCTATAAAACCCAAAAAATTGAAGAGTAGTCCCCCTTCATTTTTGAGTAGTGCCCAAAAAATCGTTCCACCTAAATATGAAGTATGGACCTGGCGGTCTAACTAGCTCTGGGCCTCATTCGAATATTATTTCAGACATTTTTTCGTCAATTGGAAATTCCGTTGAAATATGGAGAAGTTCGAACTATCCCCAAACTTTAAACCCAAAAATATAAACTTAAGCTCGTGCAACGCACGGGCGAGACACTAGTATAAGGTGAAGTTTGAAGATTTTACCTCATCTTCCTACAACGGTTGATTAATTGTAAGTCGTTCTTCAGCCAGATCATTTAGAAATCCATGTAATGAGCCAAGATTAGCGGCTCGAGGTACCCTTTTTCCAGCGGAATATGAAGTCGGCTACAATTCAAAAACTTAAATCCATTCACTTGCTTCAGATGACCATTATACCTGGGTAATGACAAAGATCAAAGATACACACTTTCCTCTATATAATGATGAAATGCACAAAATGCAGAATCAAGAAGAATCAGGAGTACCTGAAACCACCAGAAAGGATGGAACTTTGGTATAGCACACGAGCTATCCAACTCCTTCAAAGCAACTTCATTTCCGCTTCTCAACAATACTGCAATGAACTTCACAATCTAAGAACAATTGCAAATTAGAATTAAAATTAAACCACACTAAACAAAAAAGGGAGAGATACATATTAATTAACATTCACCATATTAATCACAGCTAATTTTAATTTAACCCGACCATGAAAACACCAGGGCCACATGCCCGGACTATTCTATAGGCTCAGCTCCCGGGTAGGCCCGGGTAATACGAAGATAGTCATCATAATACAGATCCTAGCCTAGCAATAAGAATATCACATTTCTCATCCTCCGACATCAACTATTATCGACCAAATAGTCACAGAAAAAATCCTCATTTGCCAGTAAGTATCACTAATCTTACATTATTAAGTGCATAACAACGATACATAAAGTGGTGACTCTTTTATTAGTTTAAGCTAAAATCCATAACAAACTTCCTTGGCACTCAAAAAAAAAAAAAAAAAAAGACAAAAAATGGAACTCCATCTGACTGCGTTCATGTATTAAGATATCTGCATGTAAACCCCCCATAATGTATTTAGATGACTCTAACAAGTACCATGTTTGAGGACTTAAGATGACTAACAACAACCTTTAAGCTTAATTTAACACTTTAAGAAGTTCAACTAAGCAAACACATTATGTTATAAGTCAAGACTACTGAATTTCAATCACAAACTAAATTAATAATATATTTAGACGCTTAGTCACTATTGTTGACGGGGAAAAATGATTTGCTGTTTTTTTAGGAAAGTGAAGAGACAACGGTTCGGGCGAGACTCCTCAACCGAGCAAACTGCTTAACCTCACACAGATGCACTGCACGGGAGTGCTTTGAGTTCGAGAGATCAATCTGTAGGACTCCGGCCTAAACCAAGTCAATGGCCGTTCCAGAGTCAATCGGTCACAAAGAGGTAGATGGGTTGATCTGTATGAGGGAAGCTGAGAATTGTGGGATCAATGGTGATCAAGGATTGTGGATGTGTTGAAGGTTTCTGCAAATATGTGTAAATAAGTTTGATCGAGAGGACTTGTGTGTAGACGATTCTTGTTTTCGGTCATCGATCCAGAGCTTATTTATACTGTCAGAATAGCAAAACACCTTGATCCCAGTAAGCGTGACGGTTTCTTGATTGAAAGAGTGGGAAAGTGGGAGATCGTGGTAAAATCAGTTCCATGTCGTGCGGAGACTTGGTTGATCGTCCACCCACTACTTTGCTAACTCCCACAACCGCTTGCACGACTTACTCATGTCTCTCATCGTGGATGAACACACATGCTTTAGGCCGCCATACCAAAACCCTAACTGATATCCCCCACGTGACGTGATTGATGTCTCACGAACGTGGAGTCTGCAAAGCAAACGTGTATTTGATTAGTCAGTCATTGACTTATTAGACAGTGAGTCTAAGTTTTGTTGAATTGAGCATGAGTGACGAATGCTCAGTGATTCATGGATTGAACATACGTACAGTTCTTATGTTGATATTGCTCGTCTGAGCAAATATTGTAAATTCGAGCAAATGAGCAAGTATTGCTTGATTCGACGAATTACTGAATATTGATAGTTGGATCAATATTCGAGCAACTGAGCAAGTATTGCTCAATTCGACGAATTACTGAATATCGATAAAAACTGAATATTGATAGTTGGATCAATATTCGAGCAACTGAGCAAGTATTGCTCAATTCGACGAATTATTTATTGGTAACGTGACCCAATAAAATATTAATTAAAATATTGGTAGGCTACCAAATATTATATAATTAATCCAGATGTTGATTGCTGGATCAACATAAATTTATTAGTGTTTGAACTTGCTCAAAATGATGATTTGTGGAGCGTTTGTTCGAAACCCTAATTTTTGATCAATTGTTCGTCAATTGATGAATTGCTGAAAATAGGTCATGAGTGAGGGAGGGACCGACCACATGGGATGATGGACGTCCATGTGGTGCCCAAGTGCTCGAGTGAACGTGCACCAGGGTCCTTAGTTGACCGGTTGGTGAAAGAATGATCAAATGCTGGTGTTGATCATTTAATAGAATAATGCTCGTGCGAACGTTAGGTGATAAAAACTAATTGTGGAGAAGTGAGGGACCGATCAAGAGAGCATATAGAACCGGCCCTTGGTGGTGTGGGAGAAGTTGATGGTGGTCGATTGAGCAAATTCCAAGTTGGTTGGAAAGAGTTTTGACCCAATATGAGCAATTGAGCAAATTAGGTCAAAATTATAAGAATGTGTGGGACCGGCTCCTTGCAAGCCTTAGGGCCGGCCTTGGTCGGTCAAGGAAGCATGCCCGTATCACCATAACGTTTGTGTCTCAATCCTGAGAGTTTTGGTATTTTCTGGTGTGCGTTTGAGCAATATCTTGGATTTTCAGAAGAGTTTGATCTTTGACTGAAATTCTTGATTTTGCTCGAATGAGCAAGTAGGACTTTGCTCTTTCGATCAATATTTTGAGAATATTAAAATAATAATAATATTTTAATATTTTTTCGTGAATAGCCTAGTCGGTCATGTGACCATTTGACTTTTTGGCTTATTCATGGTTTGAGAAATATTTGAGAAAATATGAAGAAACCATGATTTTTGTTCAAATGGAGGAGTTTCATGAAATTAGGGAAATAATAATTATAAAAACAAGGGATTGCAAGGTGTGGGACCGGCCACGGCTAGGGCATGGCCGGCCGGCTAGGTAGCCCTATCCCGCAACACCTTTCCCTATTTTATTATTTTTCATGAAACCGTGAAAATATGGAGAAACCGTGAGTTTTGCTCAAACAAGGAAAGTTGATCGAATGAAGGAGTTTTCATGAGTTCATGAAAATAATAAAATAAGAAAAATAAAAGGGAAGAGGCGTGGGGGACCGGCCACGGTGGCATGACTGGCCGGCCGGTGGGCCCGGTCCCCTAGGCGCCTATTTTTAATATTTTTTTCTCTCTCCTATTTTGTGTAGGATTCCTCGTTTGTCCATATTTCTGAATGCTCGTTTGCGCATTTGGGTGCTCGTTCGTGCATCATTGTTGAGTACACTTGCACCATTTTATTGGGGCTTACTCGGTGATAGTCCAGATGCCGATTGTTGAGTAATTATTACTAATTCATGAAATTCAGTGGAGAATGATTCATGAAATGGAGTGACAATTATAAATTGTGCATCTATTACTAATCCATGAAATCCAGTCGGGGAATTCAGGGAACGGAGTAATGAGATAAAATAGATTCTTTTCTAGGAATTCAGTGGATGAATGTCACGGTAGAATTAATCTATTGTAGAATCGAGATATGAGATAGTTGAAGCATCATACTCGTTCTGAAAGGTGCATAGTTAGGGACCAACGTGCAGCGTTATTGACGTCCTAAAGGCGTTTAGCCCCCTCAACAAACAATTATGTAGGATAACCGCCTGAATCTATACACAGTCTCTCTACATAGTCAGGGAACAACGAAATTCTCCGACGTCCTAAAGGCGTTTAGCCCTATCACCAAACAATTATGTAGGAGGACCGCCCTGAAAAGACGAGGGTACCCAAATATACCTCAATCTAATACTTTTCCACCTATAAGTCCTTTCTCCGAAAGTGATTGTCTATGGACTGAGTCGAGACAATACAACTAATCGGTTCACACTTCGTGTGATCGTCTATGGATACGAGATCGAGACAATACAACAACGAAGTATGTTTACTTGATAAAAGGTTCGGACTTAACCAAACACAATAGGATTGCTATCAAGTAAAATAGGAATTAACGTTTGTGTGATTTACTTTAAATTATAATAACAACAATTATAATTGCGGAAAATAAAAGTAAATGACACAGCAAGATTTTGTTAACGAGGAAACCGCAATTGCATAAAAACCCCGGGACCTTGTCCAGAATTGAATACTCTCAGGATTAAGCCGCTATACAAAATAAACCAACTTCGTATAATTGAGACCAAGCAACTAAATCTATAGTTCACCTAGTTCCGTCTGTATTCCCACGCCTCCAACTTATAAATAAGTCACGTACTTGGAACAATTCCTTTGGCTCGTATTCCAAACAGTAAAGGAACAACAAATCTGTTCGGTAACAACTCTTTTCAATCAAGTGATATGAGTTCGACAAAAGGCTCTTCCGTTTATCCCAATAAACTCCTTTGTCAGGTTCTTAGATAATTCCAATAACAATTACCGAAGTAATCGTCTAGACTATGCAATCAATATTCTTAATCCAAAGAATGATATTGATGTCGATCTACACAACTAATCAATCCAATCTACACAAGGATAAACCAATTATAGTTGGATCCTTTTCCAGCCGAAAAAAGTATTGCGCACACCAAAGATTATGAACCCAAATCAGAAATCTTCAAAGTCTTCTTTGTTTTCAAATCTTCTTAGATCTTCAATAAACACCTGCACACAATCAACTTGAATCTCTTGTGATCAATCACACACAAAACGGAGTCTGTTAACGTTGGATTATCACAAGATGTCTTTAGATCTACAAACAGTCTAAAGATCCCCGTCGAAACTTCGATCTAGTTTGAGTGAATCTTATATCAGAAGAGAAGATTCTCAAGCATAAACAAACTAGGTGCAATCAAAGTTCAACCACCGTTAGTCAATCAAATCAATCGAAAACTAATAATAAACTGCAAATATCTAGTTTCCCACCAACGGTACTAATAGAGCTTCTCAATCCAAAAGAAGTCTTTAAACCGAGCGGCCGTAAGAGATTTCGCCTAATTAGGTTACTTTCCTCTCCGAATAGGCGGCTCCACCAGTAACAACACAACTAGGTAGTTTTGCTGGCTCTGAGGATTAGTTTGCTCGAAATACAAACTTTGATATTTATAGACCAAGGAAGTTTGGACACCAAGGAATTTCCAAAACCGAAAATATTCTAAAGATATGCATTAACGCCCAGATTCGGTTTTCATAATTCCTGGAAATACTTTTTCCAAATAATGACCGAAATCTCTAAAGAAAATATTAATTAGTAAATGCACATTACCAATTTTAACTTTCTAAAGATATGCATTTATTTGCTGGAAAATAAAAGCATATAAAACTAAAAACCTTAATTAAAAGATTCTCAATTTATTTCGATCCGGGATTATTTCCTTTAGCTATTAAGGAATATATTTGAACAATAAATGATAAGAGTTGAAAATACGGGGGTACAATAACCACACCCAACAATTCGTTTGGCAATCTGAGAGGACTTACTCCAATACACTTTCTAGATAATCAACTAGACAGTCAAACTCAATCTAGAGTAAAGTATATCAAAGAGTATTAATATCTCGGTTTCACAATGTAATCAGCAAATCGAACAGATAGAAATCCGTGAGCCTGATTATTATGTGAAACAACTTGAACGGTACCAAAGATCAATGTTCAAGTGTCAATCAATGTAAATCAATAACCAAAGGTTGGATATTCTAATTGATTGATCTAAACGCAGAACCTGTGATATTTCAATTATATAACAAAATATAATGCGGAAAAGAAATAACACAGACACTAGAATTTTGTTAACGAGGAAACCGCAAATGCAAAAAAACCTCGGGACCTAGTCCAGATTGAACACCACACTGTATTAAGCCGCTGCAGACTCTAGCCTACTACCAATTAACTTCGGACTGGACTTTAGTTGAACCCTAATCAATCTCACACTGATTCAAGGTACAGTTGCGCTCCTTACGTCTCTGATCCCAGCAGGATACTACGCATTTGATTCCCTTAGCTGATCTCACCCACAACTAAGAGTTGATACGACCCAAAGTCGAAGACTTGATAGACAAATTTGTCTCACACAGAAAAGTCTATAAGATTGAATAAATATGTCTCCCATAGAAATACCCAAGAGTTTTTGTTCCACCTTTTGATAAATCAATGTGAACAGGAACCAATTGATAACCCGTACTTATATTCCCAAAGAACAACCTAGAATTATCAATCACCTCACAATAAACTTAATCGACTAGTGAAACAAGTTATTGCGGAATCACAAACGATGAGACGAAGTTTGTTTGTGATTTATTTTCTATCTTGCCTATCGGAGATATAAAATCTCGAGCCAATTATTTCAATTGCACTCAACATGATAGAAACAGTAAGATCATATCACGCAACTACAAAGATAATAGTTGGGTCTGGCTTCACAATCCCAATGAAGTCTTCAAGTCGTTAACCTACAGGGTCTCGAGAAGAAACCTAAGGTTAAAGGAGAATCGACTCTAGTTATGCAACTAGTAACACACAGGAGGTGTGGGGATTAGGTTTCCCAGTTGCTAGAGTTCTCCTTTATATAGTTTTCAAATCAGGGTTTGCAATCCAAGTTACCTTGGTAACAAATATTCACTGTTAGATGAAAAACCTGATTTAGCCAAGCTAATATCTTTCAACCGTTAGATCGAACTTAGCTTGTTCCACAAAAATGAAATGTACCCTCATTTAGGTTTATGTAGCCGTACCTAAACGTGTACACCAGGTTGGTTCACAAATAGTTAACCGAGGTTAACCATATGATTACTCTCATATCAACCTTATTCATCTTAACCATAACTAGTTCAAATGACTCAAATGAAACTAGTTAAAGAGTTGTTCAATTATTTAGAAAACACAATTGAAACCAAATCGGTTTGATTCACTTGAATCAATCATGAACATTATAGCCACGGTTTGCAAAGATTGCATTCCTTATGATTTAAATGTTTAAGTCCATGAACTGACCGATTTTACAAAGTAACCATCTCAAGTATGCGTACGGGTATGAGTACTTAAGCAATCGGTTTTGAGTTTGTTAAGTTTCCAAACTCAGCAGAAATTTTCGGTTCAAAAACTTCCGCCAGTATGCGTACGAGTACGCGTACTTAAGGTGACTGGTTTAAGAGTTTAACAAAACCTAAACTCAGGAGAAATTCTCGGTTCGAGAACTTCCGTCAGTATGCGTACGGGTACGCATAGTTAACCTGTCTCCTTCACGAATTTCGTATACACATGCATACTCTTGGTTTCCGGTTTATGGATTTATACATTAATGTGCGAACACACTATATATGCTTATATCCAAAGATGGTTACATTCTCAACTCTTTATTTCAATCATTGAAACATTCTTCTATAATGACAATAGCCGTTTTCACACACTATTAGCATTAAAGCAATTTTCAAGATATTGAAATAATCATTATTGAAACCTTCCAAGTCTTACACCAAATGATTATATCACACAAACCATGTAAGATAATACTCGGCAATTTTCTCATGATATAAGATGAACTTGGTCGAAGCGAAAGCTTACCAACACATATTTCGATATATATGTAAGCGAGATATTCTCAGCTTGAAATCTCAAATGTGTATAGAGAAAACTATATCGTAACACGACTTATGTCTCAATATAGGAGATAGTAGAAATAGACTTTCCAAGTGATAGATGAGTTCAAGTCTCCACATACCTTTTGTCGAAGAAGTTCCACAAGCTCCCCTTAGTAGTTCTTCGTCTTCAAGAGATGAACGCCGAGAGATTTAAGCTCAACTACACTATATATATGCCAGTCCGAGACATCTATAAATAGGCTAGAAATCAATACTTATAGTTTTGATCACTAACATTGACAAACATGCTTTAGATAGCAACGCATGCGAGTTCGACCGAGCAACGCTCTAACAAGAGTTACTGCACATGTTCAAAGTATGTCGACATCTTTACTTTGTAAATACTTTTTCATATTTACAATCTTGGAACCGATTTACCACACTTCCAAACAAGTTTAGAATTTGTTCATATGACTTCCAAGAACTATGTGATTGATCAAGAAAACTCAATCACTAATCATTGGTTTCACGGTTCTACCTCCATGTGAGTACTGGACTTAGTCACACTAGCTTTCCAAAATTCGGTTGAATAGGTACTAGGATCGATTCCCACATATATATGGTATCTAATTTGTATTTGGTGCACATGTCCATAGGATCGGTTCTCAATATCTAAAAACGTGTTGCACATGTTCATAGGATCGGTTCCCAATAACTAGAAACTTGTTGCACCCCTTACAAGGATCGATTCCCCTTTTGTGATCGGTTGCACCTCTTCATAGGATCGGTTCCCCAGTGACTAGAGTTGGTCATACCAATAACAAACAAATCGATCATACTATCTCAAGTGATTACTTAAGATCGTTTTCACTAATAAAAGTCATACCAATACAAAAGTCAGGCATTGTGAATAGTTTTACCAAGAACATAAACAAGTCATGAGCGGTTATACTAATCACACATATTGGTAATCCATATATTTGCAATGAATAACATATACCAATAAGCCTAGCGATTTCCCTTTCGATTCACAAACCAAGTTTATGAACTACTTCCTTTAAACGAATGTAAAACATTGTTTCCTAGGATGAAATCTTCACCTTTACCATACACATAATCACAATAGCATTCATACGATTATGTCGATGTCTTATATACGAAGTTCAAAAGATAAGCGTTATACTTCGTATTGTATTCCTTAATACTATGTCTAACTAGAGTATAATCATTCATGCTTCGCAGTTATGTTTTCAATATGCACGACTTGAAAGATACGTTAGGGAATGAAACAGTTCAAGTCAAATATTACTAACCTCAAGAGGAAGGATGATGTTGTCGTTGTAGCTCCATACTTCTTCACATTCTTCAAGTCTTCATGTAATACTTGTAAGTCTCATATCCTAATACTTTAAAGCTAACCTATATGAAGTTGACTCTAGTATATAATCAAGCGAATCTTAAATGAGTTTTGATTCACTAAAATATGATAACCAAACTTGACATACCAACGCTTGGTGAGTTCAACTGAGCTATGCTCTAACAATCTCCCCCTTTGTCAATTTTAGTGACAAAACTCTTACATCATATGGATAAACAAATTACAAGAATTCATTATACATACGCTTGATTCCCAAATTCAACAGCACAATAACCTGTATACATTCAATCCATAAATGCCGCTGTTGACATTATAATAATAAAGCTAATACTCCTCCTAAAGGTAACATAGGTAGATTTTCAATCCGCACGTCTTTGTTATTTTCCAAATCAATATGATATGCTACTCCCCCTTTATGCTTTACTCTTTCGTTAGATATAATGTTTAAGCACCATTGTCCTTTCCTTTAGTGATACCAATTCCTAATATCACTTGTTTACTCCACATATTTCTCCCCCTTTTTGTCACAAAATGACAAAGGTACGAGCAAATAAAGGACAAAACGAAAGGATCTTACAAATCTCAAATAGACTTGCAAACCTATAAGAGTTAAGCACGAGGGTTCCACACACTATTTTTGATAACCAATATCAAAACCGAAACTACAAAGTAATTTTGTTTTGATATGTTACCAAGGAACCAATTGCCCGAAGCAATTTTCCCTAATAGTTTAGCAAACCAAAAATCGACTAAGCACCTTAGTTCCTTTGCTAAACCGATTGTACAAATACAATCGCTTATTCGATAAGACCAAAATAAAGCTTAGAATTAACTCTATTTTTCTCATCAGGTTCTAGTTATTTGAATCAATAACTTAGACCATTTACTTTAAACAAGACAAGAGTTAACTAGCATTTCTTGTTAAGGCATTCGATTAGACTTGATTAACTGAATCCTACACTTTGATAAGTCTAACTAAGATCAGAATTAACTTAGTTTCTCTTATCCGGAATCGAATTGGACTAAACAATTGATCCCGAAAACCTTTTGTTAAGCCATAAACAATTCATACAAACCAAACAAATCAACTTGCATAATTATTTATCTCAACCGGAAGCAATTAAAACAACATAGACATTAAAGCACCGCAATTGCACCGTAAATTTCGTAAGCCTAAACAATTGATACCAAACAATAAAACAAGATAACAATAGTTTTTCTTAACTGGAAACAATTGAATCACACACACACATCCATACACACATAATGGAATAAACATCAATTGTACCGAAATTTTGTTAAGCAAAAGCAATAGATATAAGCAATAAAATCAGGCTTTTCTTAAACAGGAAAACGATTAGCTAACAAAGTCGTTACCTAAATTTGCGCATCCTTTTCTCCAAAATCTTCGCTTTTTTTCAGGGAGAATTGATACCAAAATATCATCATGTTGTCATCATATTGCAAGACAAAAGAACAACAACAACCAACCTTTACCAGAGAAAGGTTGAAAACCGGTTTTAACTTATGCAAAGCAAAAGTTGAAAACCCCGAAACACATATGCTTTTATGCTAAACCAAGACGATTCAACATATTGTGACTTTTTCACATATTGTTTCAATCGGAACCCCTCATGATTCTTTGATAAATCCTACCAACATGGACTAGAACTTAATCCTGCTAAACCAAAAAGTCACCCAAACCATAAGGGTTCACATCATATGAGATCGAATATCAAGGTTAGAAAACCGAAATCAAACATCCCATACACATACATAGCAATAAGATAAAGCATTCAAGCACATGCTATGTAATCGAAAACTATCACAAGAAAATTATAAATCAAATAATTTTATTCATAAATACTAGATAGTTTTATTTAAAATAGACCTTATACAATCATTGAAAGAAATCAAAAACTGATGTCTATTTTCCTTGTAACTCAATCCTTCATATCAGTGATAGAGGAAGGCAGATTATTACTTTCAATCTTCATCTTGTGAATTTCTTCAAGTAGAAAACCTTGTTGCTTGACCAAAATCTCTTGCAGTTGAGAAATTTTCGTGAAGGACTCTGCAAGAGCATGTAATTCTGTCTTTGTTTGAACACAGAAGTGTGTCAATGCTTCAATACACTGATCTTTCTTCAGTATATTCTCTCTTTCCTTCTTGCTAAGCCAATCTCTCTTTTTGATTTTACTCTTAATATCAAGAGAAGATGCAGACTTATTCTTCAAGTGATCTTTCTGACCTAGCATCTTTAGCTAGATTGTATAAATTCTCTATATTGAATAAGAGAAGTTGACAGGATAACGATTGCCCAGCTATATGTGCTTCCTTACATCCGAAGATTGGGCATATGTAAGGATGCACATTCCAATGCGGTTAAACATTGAGATGAGGATCTTCCTCATCAAATACCTTTTGAGGAGATACTTCCTCCTTTTCTTTAGGAACATTATCATGTTCCTTTGTGTGGGTTTTGAACCCATCCTCTTGATTAGGAAAATTGCGTGATGCAATATGCTCGATTATATCCTGTGCCCAGGATGGAATGTTCTTTGAACTTGAACCCGTGTGGTCAAGATCTGCCATTCGAAAAATCGCTAATGTCTCTTGTTCAAGAAATTCTATATGTCCTCTTAAGGTATCCATTCCTTGTTGGAAATGTTTTTCTAAACACCTGTTTAGATATACCTCTTGACATGTTACTGTAAGAAGTTTCTCAATAAGGATCTTATTCCTTATCTGTGAATGTTCCAGCGATTAAGTAAGAATTTTCACACTCCGTAGTCTATTGATGAACTTCATTGCATAGAGCCAATTTTTGTTCCACATAATCAACCAGATTATTTTGAAGACTGAGTGTTTCGCGCTTTCCTTCACAGATTCTTAAATTTAATTGAACAATAAGTTCTAGGACATCATCTAGATTGTCAATGGTTTTCCCCTTTTCTGAGTAGTTTTAAACATGTTTGAAAAATATTTCTAACACTTTACGAAATTCAGAACTTGGGCAAACTAGTGAATCTAATCTCTTTTCACGGTTTGGAAAAGAATATTTTTCACTAGAGATTGAAGTCGGATCCAAAACATGATTCTTGAGTTTCGGATTCATTCTTTCCTGATTAGGAACCTGATTCGCAATCAAGTTATCAGTCATAGACTTTTTCTTTGATTTTCGAAAAGACTTACGAGACCAATTTCCATTGACCTTTTCTGAGATCTGATTCTCATTATTTTGACATACGTTAACTAAGTTCTTCATAAGTTTAGCTTTGCTTTTCTTATTTTGACTCATATCTTATAGGTTGGATCGCACCAAACACGGATTGTGACATCTTTTCGTGTTTGCCTGCTCTGATACCAATTGAAAAGACGAGGGTACCCAAATACACCTCAATCTAAAAACTTTTCCACCTATAAGTCCTTTCTCCGAAAGTGATTGTCTATGGACTGAGTCGAGACAATATAACTAATCAGTTCATACTTCGTGTGATTGTCTATGGATACGAGATCGAGACAATACAACAACGAAGTATGTTTACTTGATAAAAGGTTCGGACTTAACCAAACACAATAGGATTGTTATCAAGTAAAATAGGAATTAACGTTTGTGTGATTTACTTTGTATTATAATAACAACAATTATAATTACGGAAAATAAAAGTAAATGACACAACAAGATTTTGTTAACGAGGAAACCGCAAATGCAGAAAAACCCCGGGACCTTGTCCAGAATTGAATACTCTCAGGATTAAGACGCTATAAAAAATAAACCAACTTCGTATAGTTGAGACCAAGCAACTAAATCTATAGTTTACCTAGTTCTGTCTGTATTCCCAGCCTCCAACTTATAAATAAGTCACGTTCTTGGATTAATTCCTTTGGATCGTATTCCAAACAGTAAAGGAACAACAAATCTGTTCGGTAACAACTCTTTTCAATCAAGTGATATGAGTTCGAAAAAAGGCTCTTCCGTTTATCCCAATAAACTCCTTTGTCAGGTTCTTAGATCAATCCAATAACAATTACCGAAGTAATCGTCTAGATTATGCAATCAAAATTCTTAATCCAAAGAATGATATTGATGCCGATCTACACAACTAATCAATCCAATCTACCACAAGGATAAACCGATTATAGTTGGATCCCTTTCCAGTTGAAACAAGTATTGTGCACGCCAAAGATTATGAACCCAAATCAAAAATCTTCAAAGTCTTCCTTGTCTTCAAATCTTCTTAGATCTTCAATAAACACCTGCACACAATCAACTTGATCAATCATACACAGAACAGAGTCTGTTAACGTTGGATTATCACAAGATGTCTTTAGATCTACAAACAGTCTAAAGATCCCCGTCGAAACTACGATCTAGTTTGAGTGAATCTTATATCATAAGAGAAGATTCTCAAGCATAAACAAACTAGGTGCAATCAAAAAGTTCAACCACCATTAGTCAATCAAATCAATTGAAAACTAATAATAAACTGCAATTATCTAGTTTCCCACCAACGGTACTAATAGAGCTTCTCAATCCCAAAGAAGTCTTTAAACCAAGCGGCTGTAAGAGATTTCGCCTAATTAGGTTACTTTCCTCTTCGAATAGGCGGCTTCACCAGTAACAACACAACTAGGTAGTTTTGCTGGCTCCGAGGATTAGTTTGCTTGAAATGCAAACTTTGGTATATATAGACCAAGGAAGTTTTTACACCAAGGAATTTCCAAAACCGAAAATATTCTCAAGATATGCATTAACGCCCAGATTCAGTTTTCATAATTCCTGGAAATACTTTGTCCAAATAATGACCGAAATCTCTAAAGAAAATATTAATTAGTAAATGCACATTACCAATTTTAACTTTCTAAAGATATGCATTTATTTGGTGGAAAATAAAAGCATATAAAACTAAAAAAAAAGATTCTCAATTTATTTCGATCCGGGATTCTTTCCTTTAGCTATTAAGGAATATCTTTGAACAATAAATGATAAGAGTTACTGCACATGTTCAAAGTATGTCGACATCTTTACTTTGTAAATCCTTTTTCATATTTACAATCTTGGAACCGATTTACCACACTTCCAAACAAGTTTAGAATTGGTTCATCTGACTTCCAAGAACTATGTGATTGATCAAGAACACTCAATCACTACTCATGGGTTTCACGGTTCTACCAAAACAAGTTTCAGTTCTACCTCCATGTGAGTACTGGACTTAGTAGCACTAGCTTTCCAAAATTCGGTTGACTAGGTACTAGGATCGGTTCCCACATATATATGGTATCTAACTTGTATTTGGTGCACATGTCCATAGGATCGGTTCCCAATATATAAAAACGTGTTGCACATGTTCATAGGAACGTTTCCCAATAACTAGAAACTTGTTGCACCCCTTACAAGGATCGATTCCTTTTTTGTGATCGGTTGCACCTTTTCATAGGATCGGTTCCCTAATGACTAGAGTTGGTCATACCAATAACAAACAAATCGATCATACCATCTCAGGTGATTACTTAAGATCGTTTTCACTAATAAAAGTCATACCAATACAAAAGTCAGGCATTGTGATTAGTTTTACCAAGAACATAAACAAGTCATGAGCGGTTATACTAATCACACATATTTGCAATGAATAACATATACCAATAAGCCTAGTGATTTCCCTTTCGATTCACAAACCAAGTTTATGAATTACTTCCTTTAAACGAATGTAAAACATTGTTTCCTAGGATTAAATCTTCACCTTTACCCATGCACATAATCACAATAACATTCATACGATTATGTCGATGTCTTATATACGAAGTTCAAAAGATAAGCGTTATACTTCGTATTGTATTCCTTAATACTATGTCTAACTAGAGTATAATCATTCATGCTTCGCAGTTATGTTTTCAATATGCACGACTTGAAAGATACGTTAGGGAATGAAACAGTTCAAGTCAAATATTACTAACCTCAAGAGGAAGGATGATGTCGTTGTTGTAGCTCCTTGCTTCTTCGCTTCTTCAAGTCTTCATATAATACTTGTAATGTCTCATATCCTAATACTTTAAAGCTAACCTATACGAAGTTGACTCTAGTACATAATCAAGCGACTCTTTAAATGAGTTTTGATTCACTAAAATATGACAACCAAACTGGACATACCAACGCTTCGTGAGTTCAACCGAGCTATGCTCTAACACGCCCAATAGTTCTTCTATGTAGAGGGGGGTCTCTCTATGTAGTCAGGGAACAACGAGCATCGCCGACGTCCTGAAGGCGTTATCCCTCTCAACAAACAATTATGTAGGAGGACCGCCCAATCATGTTATTCTACATAGAGGGCATGATGAAATGCATAGCATCAAACGCTCAGCTAGTGGGAGGCCTTTCGAGAAACATATTGATCATGACTCTGAGAGGAACTCGATCAGAGATCATGAAACGATTCATGGATTGTAAACTATGAATTGTCACATGCGTTTCTGAAGCCGGGTCAGTAACATGCAGTATCATAATTTTACGATTTTGACCTTTGTCGAAAATCCACCATCAACAAGTATGTACGTGTGACACTAATGTGAAGAGGAGAATCGAGTCTGGGTATATATTCTCAAGTCTGTCCTGTAACTCAATTTTCTTTCTCTTAATCAAATCTTTGATTCAAACCATCTCAATACAATGTAGACATTCAATTCATAATTTGAATGTTATCATGGTATCAGACCTGAGAATTACAATTCTCAGGGGTATCGATCCAATTTTCCGCTGTAGCAACCTTAATTCTCTTTAATTCAATTTCATCTGCTGTCTTTCTTCCTCAAACTCTGATTGTTCTTCATCAAAATATACAGTTACAATTCATCTATAGAAAGATTTAAATCTCAGATCTAGATTTCTTACCTCAACATCTTCCAATTTCATCCCTAGCAGAGGTTTGTCATCATAATTAGGTTGTTTTTTGAAATTTAATTTCTTAATCAAGATTGTTGTTCTTGATTCCTAATGCGGAGAGAGTATGAGCATGTTCTAGCTCGCTACACCAAGGTCTAGTTAGGGCGAAAACTTAAAGCCGATCCACTGATTGGATTCAGCAGAAGATTGAAAAGTTGTTAGTCTCAATTCTTATTTCAAGGCAGTCATCATCAAGGTGTAGAAGAATCTTGCTTTTCTAATGATGTTCTAAGTTTGAATTTAGTATTGGAGTTGGTGTGTACGAATCAAAGGTTTGATTTCTATCTGCTTCATTCAATTTGCTTATCGAGTTTGTTTTTGAAGTTTTCCCGGAGCTTGTTCAGAATTGTGATTACTGATGGTTCTTAGTGTGAAGTTGAATTTGATCCGGATGCTGGTATTGCAACGTCGTCAAGAGGATTAATCATGTATTTTGAAGCTAAAATTCAGTTTTAGGGTTTGAGCTCTTGGTTATTCCAATTTTCAGTTTTGTTGTTTTGGATTGGAATCTCTTACCTCATCAGCTGAAATTTGAGTCTCTGCTGGTAATCTCCAACTTTATTTTTAGATTATTTTAGTTTTAACATCATGTGTTCAACTTCTACATCACTAGCTCAACAAAAGACAATTTCGTCTTCAAAAGCTTTTTCATCATAACTAGTTTGTGGCAACTAGTTTTTTCATCAAGTCCTACTTGTGCTAATAGCTGGCGCTTTTAAGTCTGAGCATGCTTATCTCCTCTACACCTTGTCTAGATAAGAGAGAAGCTTAAAGTTGTTCCACTTGAAAGTGAGGAAAATCTCCTCTTAAATCACAGATGTGTATTGATGTATGTGTGGAATGATAGTTTGTTGCACTATATGTGCTTAATTAGCTTCTTATCAGTTCATCCCATTGGTATTGGCTTTGGTAAAGTCCTCTTTTTATGAGTGAGTTGGCTTGCAAGTTTAATGATGCAAATGAAGATGATGTTATGAAATTGGAATTTGAGAGTTATATTAAGTATAGGTTGATGTTTTCCTTGATGATTCTACATTCAGTTCTGATATAGCCTGGTTTACTTTATCTATTATCTCTTTCAGTTGCTTTTCCTTTCTTTTTGTGCATAATAATGAGTACTTTCATGAGTACTGCAATAAGGTTCTTCAACTGTTGCAATCAGTTGTTGTTTGATGGATATCAGTTACAGTTCTTGGATAATACATCTTGATTCAGCTCAAGATTGTTGGATAAGTGGTTACTTGTTGGAGAAGAATGTTTGGTGCTTAATTATTCCTCTGCAGTAGGATTCATTGTGTGAAGTCGGGGAACTGGTTATGTGCATGATGTACATTTTGTCTGCTAAACTTATGGGCTGAGCTTGCACCTGTCATGAGAGTATTCCTGCTGGTGTGTATTTCATATTTTTACTTCAGCTTCTATATTGCAGAGAAAGGTCTTTATTAAGTGGATTCAGTTTGATCTTTCTGACCTTCAACTTCTGCGCAGCTCTGGTAGACTAGTTCTTTGTTCCTATGTGGCTCGATTTCACCCTCTTTACAATCTATGCAACCAGCTTCCCTTGCACCTAGTTTACTGTTTACTTCTCTTTTATGATTTGCAATTTGGCTCTTGTATTGAGTTTTATGTCATCTCCATTGTTATCTCGACAACTGTTGTCACTAGCTACTACTTCCAACACCAAGACTTCCTGCAACACACATTAGCCTCTTCAAGACTGTCTACACCATCAATTTCAATAACCATGGCCTGCAATATTTCCTGTCAGATTTGGTTTATCGACATCAATTGGAGCCCCTCAAGTATAGTTCACTGGAAATCTTGAATACTTGTGACTTTGTGTGTCTAAGCATGTGTACAAGGTTATTGAGCTGAGTTTATTGTCCAATCATCCAACCTCCTTCTCGCCATATATGTTTTATCTTTTTATGGCGCTTAGCTATTTACTTTCAGCAGTGTTTGGTACTTTCAGAAATGTCTGCCTATGGTTTATGCAATATGGTTCAATTGCACCTACTGACTTTTTATGCACCAGCTATTTTTACACTACTACTCCCTTTTCAATTTGCTGCTGCCTGCAAATCTTACTTCTATTGCTACATCACATGCGTATCATTTTACGGTGTGCTGTGTGTGTGCAGTATGTACGTGTGACACTAATTGGAGAGGAGAGAATCGAGTCTAGGTATATATTCTCAAGTCTGTCCTGTAAATCAATTATATTTCTCTTAATCAAATCTTTGATTCAAACCGTCTCAATATAATGTAGACATTCAATTCATTTGAATGTTATCAGCAATATCAAAAACACCATATGTCTGAAACCAAATTCTTAAAGTTAACTTAATTCTTAACACAACCAAGATGTAAAAAAGGGGAGGGATGGGAGAAAAGAAGATAACAAATCAATACCTTTTTGGTAGCTGCTGCCTTTTCGGCAGGGATCGATTTGTTTTTTGTTGATTTATTATCGCCAAAGTAATCGATTTAGTAGAAGTGCTGGAAGGTTTGATTCTAAAATTTAAATCGAAGAGTTAAAATGCAAATGTGATGACCGATAAATTTTTGTGACGAAGTTGAAAATAAAATGATTGTTCTTTAGATTTTGTGAATGAAAAAAATGTTAGTTTGAGATTTGGGGAAATTTCAGATGTGTGGATGAAGAAAATGTTAGGGTTTGGGATTCAGGGGGAATTGAAGAGGAAAATGAGGAAGATGATGTACGAGAAGAGATTTAAAGAGCCATTTGATTCGTAACGATAAATTAAGTTCTTCTGAATAGAAATTGTTTCAATGTTTTAAGATAAACTCATTTGTAAATTTGGGAAAGAGCTAGAGAAAATAGAGAAAGAAAAACGAATGGACCGGACGATATTAAGCCAAATATTATTTTCAGAGTTCGAAGGAGTCATGTCTCGGCTAATTTGAGCCGACCAACAAAATACTGGATAGCAGGCCGCAGCTAACTTACATTCGATCCTAAATTTTCTTATCCATGGATGAAGCCTTTAGCCTTGACTGATTTGAACAAAACACCGACTATATTATTGAATGTTCCGGACGGTCCTAACTACTAAGGTCCGACTAATTAAACGTTATACTATGACCCAACTAACTAACAAACTATACTATGACACCATTAATTATATATTACGGTCGTTAAACACGGTCCTGACAAACACAGACTTACTAAACTTTTGTGGGAGAATACTGACCAGTCGAGCAAACAACAACAAAAAAAAAACGAAAAAGGTTGAGCCCCGGCTATAATCCGGGGTAATACCTAGTATATATATATATATAGTTTAAGCACTTCAACTTGGTTTAATAAATATCGAGATAAACTATTTGTCAATTCTAAGCTATGGCCCAATGATGCTCACCCACAAGGTGTCGACCCCATTTTTCTGAACTCTCTAAGGTATCATATCCTACTTGCATATTACCGGAAGGAAAAATAATGATGATAATGGCACTATATGCATAACAGTAACAGTATTGGTAGGGTTTTAAAGTGGATTTTACTACAGTATTGGTAGGGTTTTAAAGTGGATTTTACTTTTTTTTAAGAGTATGCCCAGCTAAACAAGCACCATATGTCAAATAAATAAATAAATAAATGTAGGTCTGTGCACAACATAAAAAGAAAGTTCAATGATCACTTATTAATGACAATTAACGAAAACCTGGGTCGTTATGGCACAGGTTATCTCCTAGTAACTATATAACTTTGAATCTTTGTTTGACACTTAAGAGAAACTTGTATATTGTATTTTAATTGATTTTTAAGTAATTATGTAAGTGCATACGCTACTTATTTTTGGTTTCAAATGCTCACATGTGAATGATTGTGACAGGTGAAAAATTCACTTACTTGAGTACATTTTTATTTTCCAATTAAATAAAAATTGCGGGAGATTAATTGATGTGTTGAGCAATGGTTTTGCTGATTTCTTTGTTGGTATGCAAAGAGTGGACAATGAATTATGACCAATTGAGCTTTCAAGCAAATGAGGTACGTTTTATGAACTATTTGTAGTTGTTTGTAGTTTTTGTTGTTATGAGGTTTTTTGGGTCTCTTCCCTAGTTTTTGCTGTGGGTCTTTGAATTTGTTTTGAAGCTGAAGTGTTGGAAGCAGTAACAACACCACCAGTAACAGAAACAAGAACTCCGGCAACAACTTCGACCATGGCAACAATGGAAGCAGCAATATTAGACACCAACAGTAAAATCAAACATCAAGACTCTGATTCAGATGATAATTCAGACCGATTCATATCTTTTCTTACCGATTCAAGCGGATCCAGTAAATCTCTGTTACCTTGTTAGTTTGTTAGTTAATCACAAGTTGTTAAAAAACCTTGAGAAATGGTTGGATCATGTAATGATCGCTACACTTCTGCAATTTGTATGTGTGTGTATTTTTTTTTGTTTTATACAAAACCGATAAAAGTCATTTAACCTAGTCCTTTTGTTACCGTGCTGTTGGAGTTATGGAATGGTATAGTTAGTATTAAAGATGGAATCCTATAACAACTCTTGTAATCTCCCGATTTTAGATCGGAATTATTAATGAAAAAAAATTGTAGTTATGTAGTGATCAAATAATTACATTCTAGATTTAAAATAGTGATCAAATAATTGCATTTTAGATTGAAAATAAATTGATTGTTCAATTTTAGAATGAGTTATTGTTTATCAAACAAAAACCGAAAGAATAAAAAACCTAATTCATCTCCAGGGTAGAAAGGAGAGATTAGGCAATAAAAAGGGATTTCTCCATGATTGATTTCTCCATGATTGTTTCCATTAGGGTTCTAGGGAAGAAGAGAGAAACCCCAAATTTATGCATTATTGTTTATATATTATCGATAAACATACGCAAAAACAATTTTTTTTTTATTTTTTTTTGATGAAAAGATAAAATTTTATAAATCAAGTAATATAGTACAAAAGGTTTACAACATCATTTTTCTCAAAAGTATTAGATAAAATACTTGACTTACAAATTTTTCTCTAATGTGTAAAGATAAATGTTGGAGGCTCTTGATTCTTGCTTCCTTAGCTAAAGTATTTGCCCTGGAGTTGTATTTTCTGTTAATATATCTTACCTTGGCTTGAGGAAGAGAATTTAGATTCGCTTCAACCTCTTTTATTGTGTTTTCAGCTTCCCAAGATATTTCCTTACACTTCTTGTTAATGAAATCAGCAATACTTTTGCAATATGTGACAATTGAAACACTAGATAGAATATTATTTTTTAACCAAGATGTAGCTTTAAGCATTGCCTTTGCTTCTGTATGAACTGATGTCATTGCTTTATCTGATCCTGCTTCAATATGCATGAATTCCTCTTGGTCCACTGAATATAAGATAAAGGCAAAACTCATTGATAGATCTTCTTTCTTGAAAGTCCATTTATAAAAATTATCCAATCTGTGTTTAATGAAGTCCAATTTGGAGTTGATACTACTCCATTTCTAGCCGAAGTTTTTCTCGTGATTGATATTGAAGCTGTTGATTGTAAATATTTGTTTATCATCTCTATCAACATTGTCGGGTTAGGATCCTTTCCTTCGAAGATAACTGAGCATTTGTGTCTCCACATAAACCAGAGAACAGTAGCAATTTTTTCCTGAAATTTGAGTATAATTCGGCTCTTCTATCCAGTTTTTGACCCAATTGCATATTTAGTCAGAAAAAAGTGGGTTGTTAATAAAGCTTAAACAAACCCCAAACCAAATGGATCTCGCAAAAGGGCAAAATCTAAATAAATGTTGTTTGTTTTCTTGAACTTGAGCGTTACACATCTGACAGTCCGCAGAAATATTGTTCATATGAGCTGCAAGTCTACTTGAAGTTGGTATAGCCTTCTGCACTAATTTCCAAACGAATAATTTAATTCTTGGAATTGTTTTAATTTTCCATAATTTCTTCCATGGGAAATCAACCATAGTGTCAATTTCTTGATCCTGGTTGTTAAGAAAATTATAGATATTTTTCACTGAAAATGCTCCTGAACAGTGGTGCCTCCACTTCATTTCATCTTTCTCTTCGCTTTGAGTTGAGATTGCAAGGATTTTTTTCTTTAATCACAGGATTGAAATATTCATCTAATTTTTCTATATCCCAACTGTTATCAGGAGTGATAAGCTCTTTTACCATTTTCGGAACTTGGTCTCCTCTATCCGACGGTTTTTGAATTATATTTTCATTTGGAATCCATCTGTCTTCCCAAATTTTTGCCGACTCCCCATTTTTAACTTGCCATACGAAGTTACCCTTTATAACATTCAGACCTTTTTGGATACTAGTCCAAATCCAGGAAAGATTAGAAGATCTAGAATTTTCTAGAGGATTTGTGTTTGGAAAGTATTTTGCTTTTAGAAATTTAACCCATAATTGATCTGGTTCAGAGATTAGTCTGCTGGCCAGTTTGGTTAGAAGGGCTAAATTGAACTGGTGAGGGTTTTTAATGCCTAAACCTCCTTGGGATATGGGTTTGCAGATACCAGCCCAAGATTTTATAAAGCCTCCTTGTCTTTTCACCCCATCTTTGTTCCACCAAAAATTTCTTTGTATTCTGTTTAATTGATCTAGAGTCTCTTTTGGCAAGGCTAATACTTGCATTTGGTAGGTAGGATAAGCTTGAAGAACGGATTTTATCAGCACCGTCCGCCCTGCCTGTGAGAGTAGTTTTGATTTCCAGCCTTGAAGAGTAGAATAGTGCCTTTGGAGAAGAGGTTCAAAATTCTCTTTCCTATTCTTATCAAAGAATAGAGGCGTCCCCAAATAACTTTCATTTTTGGTCATCAGCTGAACTGTTAGGATTTTCGCAATTATTTGTCCATGTCTCGGGTGAATACGGCGGCTAAAATACATTCCCGATTTTTGAAGATTAACCATTTGCCCCATTATTTCTCCAAAAGAGGATAAAATGTCTAATAAATTTTTTGCTTCTCCTAAATCTGCTCTTGTGAATAGAAAACGGTCATTTGCAAAGAACGGGTGGGAGATATTCTGAGCGTCTTTATTGATTTTCAGCCCTGATAACTTTTTTTCCGCAATAGCTTTCTCCAATAGTCTGGATATAGAATTTCCATGCAGATTAGAAAAAGATAAGGGGACAGAGGATCTCATTGTCTTAGTCCTCAAGAATTTTTGAAAGTCGGACCTGGTGAACCATTAAGGAGGATGGAAAAAGACGTGGTTGAAATGCATTGCATGATTAGATTTACCCAAGAGGAGGTAAAACCAAAAGATAAAAGAGCTTTATTAATGAATCCCCACTCCACTCTATCGAAAGCTTTAAAAAGATCCAGTTTAAGAGCAAGGTAACCTTTTTTGGCTTTTGAAATTCTCATTGAGTGAAGGAGCTCGTGGGCTATGATAATGTTAGTCTACCCGGAAGAAAGGTTGATTGGTTGGGTGGTATAATTTTGTTTAGGATAGGTTTTAGCCTATTAGCTAAAATTTTAGAGATTATCTTGTAGGTAGTATTGCTTAAACTTATGGGCCTAAAATTTGCTGGGGTCTGAGGAGTAAACATTTTTGGGATTAAAGTGATAAAAGAATGATTGAAATCAGGGTTTAATATCCATGTTTTAAAGAAATATTGAATTACGAAAGTAATATCATTGCCCAAAATGTACCAGTCCGCTTTAATAAAGCCGGGTTGGAAACCGTCCGGACCCGGAGCTCCCCATGGATTCATATTAGAAATGGCAGACCAAATTTCTTCCTTTGAAGGAATTTCACAGAGAGAGGAATTTTCTTCTTCAAAGATTCAAGGATCAATTATGTTTGAGATATCAATATTATAATTGCTCATTTGAGAAGTACTAATCTGAGATAAATGTTTGACAAGAAGGGAGTAAATTTGGTCTCTATCAGATAACGATAGGCCCGATGGCTCCCTAAGAGAATTGATTGAATTGATCATTTTCCTATTTGAAGCGGTCGCATGGAAATATTCAGTGTTTTGATCATATTCACTAAAGAATTTAATGGGAATTATATAATTGTCCCTCTTTTTCGCGGGCTTCACAATTACCCTTATGACACAACAAATATACCCCTTTCAATCCAAAGCCCATCAGGGGTCCATTAAGGATTCTGTAAGATTACATATATACCCTTCATATATATTTATTATTCTAAAACCAAATTTCAGTTATCAACGGAAAGAAAAACAGAAGGAGAGAGAAAAAGAGAAGTCGTTCTTCAGCTGAAAATCGAAGGAAGATTTTTCGAAAATTTTCTCTGAGATTCTAGGGTTTGAATCAACATAAAATCTTCTTCTGCTTCTTCTACTGAATCTGTATTCATCAATTTAATCGATTGAATCCGTAAATCTGAGATCTGACAGCAGTTTCTTCATCAACAACAGAATCAACAAAAATTTCTCGATCTGTTTTTCTGAAACAAATTGGTAATGGTGATTCGTGATTGAAGATGAGTAGAAATTTATTTTATATTTGCATGTTCGATTTGTAGTATTTAAATCTTCAAATTTGATTTCATTTTATTTGTATTTTTTGTTGCAGAGATCGATTTTTTGGAAGCTTGATTCTGTGTGTTTGATTCTACTGGATTGATTGGTTTATTTACATAGTATTTGAATTCGAGATCGTTATTCATCTCTTAAACAGGTATTCTTCAATTCTTCAATCTCCAATCTCCGGTTTTTTATTTTTGAATTTTTGTTGTTTTATTTAGATCGGCTCATGATTCAATGTTAGGTTTATAATTCATGAGTTTTAGCTTCAATGTACTTTGCATGAACCAGTTCTCATTTTGAATTATTCTGGAGAATTTCATAGTGTTGATGAATTAGTAGGACAATTATTTGATAATACTGGGTGTTGAAGAATTATTTTGAGTATACTGAATGTTGATGAATCAGTTTTGGTATAATTAGAAGTTAGAAGTTAGTGTTGATAAACTCAGTTTACATATCTAACGTTCGGCATTGAGATGTGCGACGTAATTTGAATTTGTAGCTTAGGTTAGGTTTAGGCTTTTTCTTATGGTTTGTAGTTAATTTTTTAACATGGAGCATGTATGTTCATGTAGTATTTCATATTGCAGGTTCACATTTACACCGACTGCATACTAATGCGATGCGAAGTAACATATATGATGTTGTTTATGCTGTTTTTTGGTAGCAAAATCCTTGTTATTGACATAGATTTTTCATTGTTGACACTGAAAATTTGTACAATATTCAGATTATTTGTATCAACATTGGTTGTTGATGCAGGTTTGTTGGATCAACTTTCATTGTTGATGCAAATAACCTGGATAAATTTCTTATTATGGTTGTTGATAGCTGTTTTATTGGATCAACATTGGTTGTTGATGTAGGTTTGTTGGATCAACTTTCATTGTTGATGCAATAACCTGGACAATTTTCTGATTATGGTTATTGATGCAGGTTTGTTGGATCAACTTTCATTGTTGATGCAATAACCTGGATAATTTTCTGATTATGGTTGTTGATAGAAGTTTTTTTATTGGATCAACATTGGTTGTTGACACATCATGGTGTCAACATTGGTTTGTTGATCTCAAATTTTGTTTTTGTTTTTATGTTTGATTAGTTTTGTTATTCTGTTATGATTGTTGCAGGCCAAAGATGGTTGTTGCAGAGTTCACTTTATCCAATTTGACCGTATCGCATGCTGTTTCGGAATCAACTACTGTCAGCGAGATGATTAGTGTGGTGAAACAATACTGGACTTATGTCCCTAAAGACCTCGTACTATTTGGTTACACTATAGATGGAATTTCACATGTGATTAATCACGATTTGGAGTTGAGGTTTTTCATTCACTACTGCATCTCGAAAGGGATTGATGTGTTGAAGTTTAACATCCAGTTTAATATTTGCGTTGATTTTGTTCCTCCTTCTTCTTCTGTTGGTCCTTCTTCGTCATCATCGAGTTGTGTTTCAAATAACGAGGTGGCTGTTGTAGAAGATTTGATGAATGATTCATCTTTGATCAAAAGGGTCCCCAAGAAGTCAGATGCTTGGGCCAACATCTTAACCGGAGTAGGGCAGGTTTTTGAAAGTAAAAATGATTGTCATGATACTATTAAGAAGTATGAATTTCAGAGTGGTTACAAAACTGAACTTCGTAAGAGTGACAAGAAACATTACACTGTGCGTTGTAAGAACAAGAAAAGTCAAAATTATAGCTGGAGGTTTCATTCATCTCTTGTTGCCAATACTAATGGTGTGTTTCAGTGCAAGAAGTTTCACGGAGAGCATTCATGTGATTTAGCTTCTTCTGATCCAGCAAAAGTCAGGATGACGAAGTCTTTTCTGAAGGATATCTTAATAGATGAATTTCGAGCATCAAAGAAGAAGAAGACTGCAACTGATGTCAAAGATCTGCTCCATCTGGAATATGGTATTGATCTCACGTATAGTCAGGCATACCATGGTTTACAGTTCACTAAAGAGTCTCTTTGGGGTGATGACATCAAGTCATATTCAGACTTTGTTTGGTATAAGGAATCAATTGAGCGTTATAATCCTGGAAGCATCGTCAAGCTTGAGTACGATGGTGTAACAAAGCAGGTCCAGAGTTTTTTTGTTGCTTTCGAAGCTTCCATTACTGGTTTCAATAAATACTGTCGTCCGATGTTATTTATTGATTGTACTTTTCTCACTGGGAAGTTTAAGGGCGGTTTTATGGTTGCTTGCGGGAAAACTGGTAACCAAGGTATGATTTTTAATCTTTTTAATTATTAAGTGTTTCAACTTTTGTTTTTGAATCATACAATATAGTCTGATATGTCCCTGGATTTCAATTATATGGATCACATAACTTTTGTTCATCCCATAATTACTGTTGTTGATCCCATATCTTTTGTTGTTGATCCATTTTTTCAATTGTTGATCCCATAATTGCAGTTGTTGATCCCATTTTATCAACTTTTGTTGTTGGTCCATAATTTCAGTTAGTGATCCCATAGCTTTTGTTGTTGATCCCATAATACCAGTTGTTGATCCCATAATTCATGTTGTTGATCCCATAATTCTTGTTGTTGATCCCATATTTTTGTTGTTCATGGATTTCAGTTTTTATGGGTCACTTTTTGAATCTTTGGTTCTTCTTGTATTTTGTAGAGATCTATCCAGTTGTATTTGGAATTGTACCTTGCGAAAATTGTGAGAGTTGGGAATGGTTCTTAACCAACTTGATGGGTATTATCAGTGAAGACCATCCACTGACCATCATATCAGGCAATGGAGCTGTCCTTTTGAAGCATGTCCCTATTATCTTCCCAAAGGCTTACCATTCGTACTGTTTGTACCACATGAAAGAGAATATTCCGGTTCCAAAGGGCAAGATCAGGAAAACTGCTGTGAAGTTGTTTGAAGAGTGTTACACTGCTTTAATAAAGGAGAAATTCTATGCTGCTGCCAAGAGTATGAGCAATCTGAAACTGGATTCAGTTATTAATTGGATGGTAAAGATTCCATTCCAGAACTGGGCTGCTCATGCATTTCAAGGAGAAAGGTTTGGTGAGAACACATTGAACATTGCAGAGAGTTTTAATAGTGTGATTAAGCATGATAAGCAGCTTCCATCACTTGAGCTTATCGAATGTATTCGTGCTAAGGTAATGGAGCAGAACTACAAGAGGTTGGTGGACTCTAGTAAGTGGACTGCAAAGCTTACTCTCTGGATGCAGGCTAGGTTCAACAAGAGGGTCACCGACTGCCGTTTTTACAAGTTCCGAAGATCAAGTGATAAAGTTTTTGAGATCATTTCTCCTACTGGAAAGCACACAGTCGACTTGGATGCTAAGACATGCACTTGCAATTGGTGGCAGAAGCATAGTTTCCCTTGCACCCATTCGATGAAAGCGATGTTGCAGATTGGGCCAGATGAACCTTACAGGCACATTATTCCGTATTATACCACCGAGTTCTACATAGGACTGTATGCTCGTCCTATCTATCCTATCTTCGACAGTGAGAGGCCGCATAAAGTTTCTGAGGAAGGTTATGTCTTGCCTCCCAATGGTTATCGAACGTCAGCTGGAAGGCCAACTACTGCAAGGTACAGGGGTTCTCGAGAGAAAGTTCGTAAGAAAAGAAAGTGTGGTCAGTGTGGGAGACTTACCTTCCACAACCATCATAGATATCGCAGAGCTCCTTTGGCTCCTCGTGCACCAGTATTCCGCAAGGAGTCTAATTCCAGGATGATCAAGGTTTTGAGGAGGACGTTGTTCTGAAGTTTTTGTGAATGCTTTCCTATTTGTCTGATTTTTTTTTTTAACCTTTTTATGCTAGTTCTTGGATGATCAACATGGATGTTAGTTCTTTTTATGCTTTTCCTATTGTTCTTGTTGGATTTGTTGTGTTTTTAATGACATACATTCTGTTTTATTTGTTTATGAATGTTATTCTTGTCAGTTTGCAGGTTCCAGGTTTACTGGGTTTTTTTACAGGAAAAAGTACTATGTAAACAGTATCAACATATCAATGTTGATCCAAATCATGGGACCAACTTCCATTGTTGATCCCCCATTACTGGATCAACTTCCATTGTTGATGCTTAATAAAAATAAAAAAATTCCTTGGTTTTATCTGTATATACAAGTTAACTCCATTAGCTGTGCATACCTGCAATCTTTACTACCAACATGCATTCACTTGATAAGAAACCAATCACTTATTCATCAAAAAAATTTGACCCAATGATTTTTGGGATCAACTCTCATTGTTTATCCCAAAAATGGATCAACTTCCATTGTTGATGCTCAATAAAAAGAAAAAAAATTGCATGGTTTTATCTGTATATACAAGTTAACTCCATTAGTTGTGCACACCTGCAATCTTTACTACCAACATTCATTCACTTGATAATAAAACCATTCATTCAATGTTTTATAGATGGATAGAAATCAGTAAAAGCAAACTAATAGTAATATTAATTCATAACAAACTAGTACTAAACATATCATCCAAATTGTTTCAGAACATAAACAGATCTTCAGACATTTCTTTACAGTAACTATAAGATGTCTTTTCAAACTAACTTCCAATTAGCAGACCTACACAAATTAACTAAATTACTTACCAGCATATGTTAAACTATACCTAAGATGTTTCTTTTTCAGAGCATGAAAAGTGTGTTTGCACTAATCTAATGGTTCAACAGAATCTTGTATATTGAATACTTCTTCGAATGAGTCGGTAAGTTGTTGTACTTGTTTATCTTCTTCCTGTGTGTCAGTAATTTCCAAAGTTGGTTTCCATGCATCAAATTCAGCTAACATCCTGGCAGCCATCTTCACTCTCTTTTTGTTTATCTTCTCATGGTATTCGATGTTCTTATCATCTAGATCCCAGCAGTTCCCACGCTTCACCAAACATTTCATGAATAAGCAGATGTGCATTTCGTAGTCCAAACCCTGTTGTTGTGGTACATGGTAATGGTCTAAATCTGTAGTTACTGGTCCATCTGTCTCAACATCTCTTTTTCCCATTTTGTTCAGGACATCAGTCAATGGTTGTACCATAACATTGTATTGGTTGTTGTATCCTTTTTTGTGATATATGGTGTTGAAAATTAACCATCTTCCACTTATTAACGCAAGCAGCACCCAATGGAATGGCTTTTTCTCTCTGTCTTGTAGACACATTGGTATGAGCAGTAATGTGTCATCGCCATCCACTGGGTAATTTATTTGGCGGCTTCCTTGATGACCTTGTGTTATACCTCACTGCTCTTCCATTAGCGTCAGACTGATTCCTTTGGCTCTGCGTCGCTTCAGAATCATCATCGTCTTGGGTGGTGTCTTCCTCTTCAGTTGGCCCGTCGATTTCATCTAATTTGTACATCACTTTAAGTCCTTCCAACACATTATCTTCATCTAGAGGTTCAGAATCACCCTCTTCCGTTTGATGTGTAGGATTACATTCTGTTTGTTGTGTCGGAGCATCTTCCATCGGTTCTGGAGGAGTAAGAGTAAATATTCCGGTAGTGATCGGAGCGAAGCTTGGGGTAGTACCTGTAGGGAAATAATTTGTTTAGACTAACATCAAACTGTCTTATGTAAACAATATCAACTATCATTGTTGACCCATTTTTTTGGGGATCAACAATTATTGTTGGTCCTTTTATGGGATCAACTTCCATTGTTTACCCCACATTATTGGATCAACTTCTACTGTTTACTCTTACAAAATAAAAAAGTATGCATGGTTTTATCTCTATGCACAAAGTTAATTCCATTATCTGTAAATACCCTGCAATGCTAACAATCATTCACTTGATAACAAACCAATCATTCATTATTTGTTCATCCATTGCTTTCATGGATCAACTTTCATTGTTGACACTTAATAAAAAAAATGCATGTATAGAAATCAATTAGTTGTACATACCTGGTATCTTTAATACTAACATTCACTCATTTTCATTCATAAACCAAACAAATTAAATCATAACAAATCAATAGATTATCCAAATTGCGCATAACATAAACACACTTGCATACACTTATTAGATTAACTAATATGTCTTTTAAATTGATTACTTATTCAACTGAGTTAAAATAGTACTTGTAGCGACATAATCCGATCTTTCTGGAAGTATAACGTTAATTGGAGGAGTTGAATAAACAACTACATCTCCCAGCATCTCCGCTTCCTGCATGTTTGTACTCCTTTCTCCTTGAAGATATGCTTTTTCGTGTCTTCTTGGTTCTTCTTTTCCTTCATCAAAACCCATCCTCCAGCTTGCCAATAGTTCTGGCACTTTAGGATGTACCTGGAACTTTAGTCCACTTTGAAAACCCTTCTGAATTTTAATTTCCAAATCACTTTGACCTGCATCTGAAAGTGACAATATGAGTTAACTTGATTCTTGTTCTTCTTCTACATTCAAGTTAGATTCGTTCTCCTTTCCAGATGGTTCTTCACTTGTAACAGCTTCCAACTCAGCTTCATTCTGCTTTCCATATGGTTCTTCATTCTCCACTGGAGTTAATTCAGTCTCTAACAAATCTTTTACTGCTCTTCTGAATTCCTGTTGAGTACTCTATGATCTTGCTTTCTGGAGATGTTTCTGCTTTTCATTCCATTCCTTGACTTCTTTAGCAATATCTTTAAGTCTCACTTCATCTCCAGACTGCAACTGAATCATGTCCTTGTTGTTGTCAATAATTTTCTTCATGAAGATTATGTTGCTCATCATTGTCTTTGCTTGGCCCCTCCTTTGACAAGTTATTTCATGTTTTTCACATTCAAGAGACAAGTTTTGTTCTGCCAGCTCCTCATTCTGCTGCCTCTCTATTTCCAATTTTCGTGCTGGTGCTGACAGGTCAATCAAATACATTTCATCTTCTGTAACCGGAACAACAAAATCTTCATGAACCTGTAAACAGGTGAGCAATACAGTGAGCAAAGTATTTTTTTTGGCAATAATTTATTTTTTCTCACATTCTACCCTTAATATATCTTTCACGAGGGGGTGTAGCCCCCCGAGTGAGGTGCGACGTATATGAAATTGCAGCTAAAACTCTATTTTAGGCAATATCTAATTGGAGTACATTTCAGATATGATGTCAACTTTGGTTGTTGATTCCATTCATTGGGGATCAACTTCCATTGTTAACACAAACAAACGAACTGGACTACATTTCAATTACTGTGTAAACCTTGTTGTTGACTCCATACAATTGGATCAATTTCTATTGTTGATACATAAAATCTATAATATATTTCAGATATTGTGCCAACTTTGGTTGTTGATTCCATTCATATTGGATCAACTTTCATTATTAATACATAAAATCTGTAATCACATTTCAGATGGCAACTCAGTATCATTTCTTTTAACTCTATCATCTATAATCACACTTGTTTTCCTAATTCTAATCTGAACCTCATACCTTTCAATGAATCCATCATATAAGGTATCGCTGATTTCCTTTACTCTCTTGACCGTAGACATACCATGTTCGTGAGTTAGAATGATAACTTTACGATCAACAACCCGAGCAAGTTGTCTAGCCTTGACACAGTCCATGATGAGCTTCTTTTGATTCCGTATCAGAATATTTTGATTAGCAAGGATTCTGGCATGACCATCTAAGAGTTGGTTTATTTGCAGTTGAAGATTTGCAAACTCGATCTTAGAATCGTTCTGAAAACGAATTAAATCCTTGACAGATTCACCAACCTAGGAGTTGTGTTCTTTCCTCTCAATCATCTTTTTCAAGACAAGTTCTTGAACAGAATCGCATCCTTTGGAGTCTTCTTCCATCTCAAGATTCACCACTTCGTGAGATCTTGAGGAGTTCTTCATAATCCCCCTTTTTTAAAAATAAAATAAAATAGGGAAGGCAAAACAATATATAGGAAGAAATACATATACATATATATATATATATATATATATATTTGCAAACAAGAGGAGGACACTCTTGTTGCGGAAACCCTACAACTCCCAAGAAAGACGCGGACGTTCATGGACCGGTTGGAGATACCAAAGCAGACGATATCCAAGAAGAACGGAATATACTCTGTTTTCAAAAATCCCTTATCATCATGACTCAATAATTAAAATATTTAATCAGAGCATAATAAGGAGATATAGAGTAACAAGGAGTCAAGAAGCGACTCAACTTTCTCATCAGAATGAAAGTAGCAAAATCAAACATATTACAAATGGAAAACAACGGTAAACTTGAGTATCTCTCAGATGTCATTCTTGTATCTCTCAAGTTAAATACAAGAATGAAATTACCTAAGGTTAGGTAGTTAAGTGAGACGTAATCCCACTATGAGTATTGAGAGATGAGTTGTAGATTCCATCTAATCGTTTGACCATGGTATTCCTCACCTTCTTTCGGTTACTTCTTATTCCTAAAGAATTTAACATAACCTTGTCAGGTGATCCCTCAGAGGAATTTTTCTGAGGATTAAGTCTAGGACCTTTAGAGATAGGTTCCAAAGGATTAGAAGAAACATGTCTCCACCATCTAGACTTAGATTTTCTAGACTTTTTCTCATAACTACTGGGAATGTGTATTTTTGTGGTGTAAGAATTTGCACCATTTGAAGAAACACAATTCCTGCGGGGATTTCGAGATGAGTAACTATTAAAATCCATTCTATGAGAAGCCTGTCTTTCTGCAGGGATGAAGTCCATTATAGTGGTCATTAGAGAGTATACTCTATCGACAGTGAAAAGAAGTAGATTTTGAAGATCATAATTTTGTTTCTTTCTCGCAAAACAATGATGAATATAATGATTCTTTTTCCCACATAAGGAACAGGTTCGTGGAGGAGAAACATTGGACGGAACCAGTTTTAAATTCATAGCCCTATTAGAAGATTTCAAGTTATGATTACATTTCTTGGCAGGAACTTCCTTCGGAGAACATTTCTTCATGTATTGCAATTCTACTTGAGAATTAGTGATTGGCACAGAAGAATTTCTCATTAAAATAGAGTTTTCCTTTTTCAAGGATTTGCACTGTTCTTTGGCTAGAATAAGGGATGCACCCAGTTTCTCTTTTTCAACATGAAGTCTGTTTAGATCAGATGAATGTGTCTCAATCAAACGTTTTTCTCTAATTGAGTCTTCCTTAACAATATCCTCAAGATCACTAATCTTTTCACGCTGTAGGGTAGTTTCTTGAATTAGTTTTTCGATATTGTTAGAGAAGGACTCAATGATATTATAGAGTTCCCGTTCTCGACCAAGAGACTTTTCAAATTCATCAATGAGCTGAGCATGATTTTGAAAATCAATAGCATCAGTAGAATTTTTTGAGATTCTGGTGAACTCCATTTCAGCTTTTGAGATAGTGTCAAATGTCTCATTAGAGGGAATGTTATCAACATTTGATGAAACAACTTTTCTACCTCGGGATTCGGAAGAATCAGCTAAGGAGTAATCATTCGAGGAAATCCCAAGACATTTGGCATAATTAAAAGCTTTGGAGGACATTTTGGTATGCGTATATGCCAGAGATGAGATTCTGTCCACAGACTCAGATTGTTACAAACACAGACTTATGAGGTCTTTAAATGTGTTTGCCTGCTCTGATACCAATTGAAAAAGCGGGGTTCTAACAACCACACCCAATATTTTGCTTAGCAATCTGTATGGACAAACTCCAATATACTTTTAAGAGAATCAACTAGACAGTCAGACTCAATCTTAATAAAACGTATATCAAGGAGTTATATCTCAATTTTTCGATTCAATACTTACTCAAGCAAATAGAAATCTGTGAGTCTAATTGAATACAAGAGAAATCACTTGAACGGTACCAATATTCAAGGATCAATCAATTTTAATCAACAACCAAAGGTTGGATTTCCCAATTGATCGATTCAACGCAAAACCTGTGATATTTCAATTATATAACAAAATATAATGCGGAAAAGAAATAACACAGACACCAGAAGTTTTGTTAACGAGGAAACCGCAAATGCAGAAAAACCCAGGGACCTAGTCCAGATTGAACACACACTGTATTAAGCCGCTACAGACACTAGCCTACTACAAACTAACTTCGGTCTGGACTGTAGTTGAACCTCAATCAATCTCATACTAATCCAAGGTACAATTGGGCTCCCTACATCTCTGATCCCAGCAAGATACTACGCACTTGATTCCCTTAGCTGATCTCACCCACAACTAAGAGTTGCTATGACCCAAAGTCGAAGACTTAAATAAACAAATCTGTATCACACAGAAAAAGTCTACGGAATAGATAAATCTGTCTCCCACAGAAATACCTACGAGTTTTGTTCCATCTTTTAATAAATCAAGGTGAACAAGAACCAATTGATATACCGGACTTATATTCCCGAAGAACAGCCTAGAAATATCAATCACCTCACAATAATCTTAATCGACTAGCGAAACAAGATATTGTGGAATCACAAACGATGAGACGAAGATGTTTGTGACTACTTTTCCATCTTGCCTATTGGAGAAATTAATCTCAAGCCAATCCTTATGATTGTACTCAAATACGATAGAAACATCAAGATTAGATCACGCAACTATATAGAAGATAGTTGGGTCTGGCTTCACAATCCCAATGAAGTCTTTAAGTCGTTAACCTACAGGGTCTCGATAGAAACCTAAGGTTAAAGGAGAATCGACTCTAGTATACAACTACTATCACACAGGAGGTGTGTGGATTAGGTTTCCCAGTTGTTAGAGTTCTCCTTTATATAGTCTTCAAATCAGGGTTTGCAATCTAAGTTACCTTGGTAACAAAGCATTCAATATTCACCGTTAGATGAAAACCTGATTAGATTCAAGATAATATCTTTCAACCGTTAGATCGAACTTAGCTTGTTATACACACATGAAATGTAACTTCATTTAGGTTTCACGTGTACAAGTCATTGGTTCAACAGTAGTTAACCATAGGTTAGCCATATGAGCACTTTCATATCAACCTTATTCTTCTTTACCACAACTAGTTCAAAAGACTCAAATGAACTAGTTAGAGAGTTGTTCAATTGCTTATATCTCATATAAGTATACAAGACACAATCGAAACAAAAACAGTTTTGATTCACTCGAATCAATTCATGAACATTATAGCCACGGTTTGCAAAGATTGCATTCCTTAATATATAAATGTTTTAGTTCACGAATTAAACTGTTTTTAGAAAATAACCTACTTAAGTATGCATAATGGTACGCGGAATTAAGTACCCGAATTAAGTTTGTTTTCAGTTCACAAACTCCAGCAGAAATTCACGGGATGTGAACTTCCAGCAGTGCGCGTACTGGTACGCGGACTTTAGTTCCGGTTATCCTGAGCAGCAAAGTACGCATACTTTGGTTCAAGGATATTGGACTTACACACATATGAGTTTCCTCACAATGTTTATATCCAACCATGGTTAGTTATTATAAACTCTCATTTCAATCATTGAAACAATCTTAAAGGACGTTGTATAGTTGTTGTTCACAGAATATTTTTCCTCAAAGCGATTTTCAAGTAATTGAAACTAATATGACTTTTGTCACTAGTAAAGATGAACTTGGCCAAAGCGAAAGCTTACCAACACATATTTCGAGAAATAGATAAGCGAGATAAACTCAGCTCTAAATAGTACATGTGCATAATCATAGTCTATATAGCAATATGACTTTTGTCTCAAGATAGGAGATAAAGTAGACTTTTGAGTGATAGATAAGTTCAAGTCTCCACATACCTTTTTGTCGATGAAGTTCCACTAGTTCCTTGAGTAGTTCTTCGTCTTTGCATGATGAACGCCGTGGAGTCTAGAGCTCAACTACACTTTCTATCCTAGTCCGAGACTTAGCTATTAGTAGACTAGAAATCAAGACTTATAGTTTTGGCAACTAAACTTGACAAACAAGCTTGAGATAGCAACGCTTGCGAGTTCGACCGAGCAGTGCTCTAACAGTAACCATTTCCTTGCAAAGCTTGTAGTTCCAGAATCTGGGAAGAAAAGCACCGCAAACAACCACATGGCAAAAAGTCTGACAAAATATTCTGGGTCGAACTCATCTGTAGCTGCAAGTCTTAGTTTGTTTTCAACCTCAGTCTTAGTTATTTTATCCTTACAATCTGGCTTTTTCTCTGGTCTGAACTTGGTATTCAAGAATTCCCTGTAATCATTACTTTGCTTTTCTTTGAGATCTCTACCGAAGTCTTCACACTCTATAATTCTTCTAATTTTGAAGATCAACGCAAATTCCCTTGCATCCAGATAGCACTCTGTATAATTCTTCCCCTTTTTTGGATTTCCAAATGCGATCATCTTCGTTTCTTCATTAAATCCACTAAGCAGCAGCCGTATTGCAAGATTGATTCTTTCTAACCATTTAGGAGTCACTATGCTGTTGGTGTCTGCTGTGTAGTATGGGCTGATGAAGTCCCAGAAATGCATTGCCTTCAGTGCGTTTGCAAGGATTGGTTTCTTCTTATTTCCTTCTTCTTCTAATTCAAACAGCTTGTATAGAAAACTCCCCATTTCAACCAATGGAATGAGACCTCCTTTGAATGTAACTTCCTTCGCCCTTGGCCTACCTACATACATGCAACTCAACAATGACTTATTTCTTTTTAATAGCAAAACAACTTAATGATATTGCATCATAAAACACAACTCAATATTGTTACCTTTCAGTTCCCTTTCCGGCTTCGCATCTGATTCTTTGTTTTCCTCAGTTACTTTTTCTTCCTCTGATTCTTCTCCCTCCTCCTCTGATTCGTTCTCTTCTTCGTCTGAATCTTATTCTTCATCTTCTTCTGATTCTTCAATTATCTTCTTCTTGTTTCTTTTACCTGGTGGTTCCTCTTCATTTTGCTTCTTCTTCTTGTTCTATCTCTTTCGCTTTGTTGCTGTATCTTTATTAATGTTTTGTGATTCTTCTTCTTTTGAATTTTATTATATCTCTTTTGCTGGTTTATCATGTTTCTGCTTTGTTCTTCTTTCTTCCGATAATTTCTCGTTTACTCTCTTACTTTTGGTTTGTATATCTTGTTCCGGTTCATCTTCTTGCGGTTCAACCTGTAGATGTTCTCCAACCAATAACTTCTTGTTCACCCTTTTCCTTTTGGGGGCTACATTTTCATCAATCGGTTGTGAATCATCTTCTTCTATACTCTTCGCATTTATCCTTGGTGATCTTCTCATTCCTTTCATCTATTTCAAACAACATTAATCTAGTCAGCCTTCTTATTCATTCAATAATCACAACAATAACAGTTGAACAATTAGTAAAAAGGGATCAACATCTGTTATTGATCCTATCTAATGGGATCAACTCCTGTTGTTGACAACAATTTACTTGTATAACTCCTGTTGTTGATACCATCAAATGTTATCAACTCCTGTTGTTGATACCATCAAATGGTATCAACTCCTGTTGTTGATTCCATTTTATGTGATCAACTACTGTTGTTGATCTCATTTTACTTGTATAATTATAGTTGGTTTTTAGTTTTATGGCATCAACTCCTGTTGTTGATCCCATTAATTGGATCAACTACTGTTGTTGAACCATGTTACTAGTATAATATGGCATTAACTACTATTGTTGACACCAACAACAACAATTATAACAAGAATTACCACAGTTTGTCCATAACTATCCTTGCATGAAAGAGAACAAACCTCAAAACAAATTCTTCTATAACCAAAACAGATATTACATGACATGATTTTTTAAGTTATTAGTTGTGGTTCATTCATTCATTTAGAATCACTAACAACAATTACCATAACTTGTTCATATATAGTCTTAGATGAAGAAGAACCAAACTCAATTACAATCAACATCAATTAGCACAACTTGTTCATATCTAGCCTTACATGTGAAAGAGAACCAACCTCAAAACAAATTCTTCAATAATCACAACATTAGCATTAGCATAAACATGAACATGAAGAACTCAGATAACAATAACATTAATGGATCAACTTCTGTTGTTGAACCATTTTACTGCTATAATTGGCATCAACTTCTGTTGTTGATCCCATAAATTGCATCAATTACTATTGTTAAACCATGTTACTGGTATAATATGGCATCAACTCCCATTGTTGACCCTAATCTATTGTTTAACATCAACATCAATATCAACTGTAACTTCTCTTGTTTTACAGAATCATCAACTGTAAACAACAACTGTATAATTATCATGCTAATACCGATGAACACACACACAAAGAGTAGAATAATTTGAAATCAGTTCCTTACCTCTGTCAACTTCATCTGCAACTTTGAAATCAGATTAACCTAAAATCAAAATCAAAATCAAACAAAAAAAATTAATACAAAACTAATTATATCCCAAACCAAATCATAGTATCTAGTAGCAGTAATCGGCATCAAATCTTACATGCAATTTTTTTCCTTCAGAAACTAAAAATCAAAATCAAAATCAAAACTTTAAAAAATCACCATCAAAACCAAAATCTTCAGCAATAACAGTAACTAGAAGATGAAAATCGTGTTTACCTGTTTGATTCTTGTGTTTAAATCTTGAAACTCAGAAAACCCTAGTTTTCTATCATTTCTTCTCAGATTTTTTTATTGTTGAAACTAAAAATGATTCTAATGAGATCGGTTACTGAGATTTATATAGATTGACGGTTTATTTTTTCAGTTTTGATCGACGGTTTCGCTTTTGATTTTTCATTCAAATTTTTCTTCTTCTGCAGTTACAGAACGAGAGAGTAGAGAAGAAGAAGAAGGAGAGAGAGATCGTGCGCGGAACGGCTACTGCACTAAATGAGCTGTAACGTTATAATCTTTAACTATATTGAGGGGCACAATCGTAATCTAACAATCCGTGTTTTTCAGGGGAGGGTATAATTATTTTGGGGGAGGGTATTTGTGTTGGGCCTCTATTATAGGGGCATTTAATTAATGTACCCAAGAATTTATCCCTCGAAATCTGGTGATAGTAATCATTTTTTATTTCGTATCAATTTCCTAGATCAGCTTGAAGCTTCTTTAATTTTTCTATGTTTGATGAGAAATTATCAGCTCTATGAATACTCTCTATTTTATTGTAAAGATTTTTTATATTCTTGTGAATATTTTCAAAAACCTCATAGTTCCAATGAGCTAAATCCGAAGAAAGGAGTTTAAGGTTCGAATGTATATCAATATTGGAATGTATATCCGAATGGAGTCTCCAAGACGCCGAAACTACTGAAGATAATGTTGAGTGAGATAGCCAAGATCTAATACACCTGAATGGCTTTTGTAGTTACTTTTTTTTTTCCGGGTTAGAGTCTAAAAAGATAGGGGTGCGATCTGAACCTACTCTAGGTAAGTGAAGTACCTTTGTGTCTGGGAATACATGTATCTATTAGTATGAGATCAAAGCTCTGTCACTTCTTTCATAGATATTTGCTTCTCCCTGTCTGTTGTTTGACCATGTAAAAGGAGCTCTTTCATACCCCGCATCTTGCAGAGCCATAGAGTCAATAGTTTGAACAATAAAAGACTTGCTACTAGAAGACGCTTTATTGCCTCCTTGTTTTTCTTCCGGGTCGAAAATGACATTTAGATCCCAATCAATAACCAGGGACTATTAACCTGTAGAGCAAATTCTGCAATATATGTCCATTGTTCGATCTTATCATCAGCCTCTATTGCTCCATAAACACAAGAAATCAAAATCTTCTTATCCCCTAGAATTACTTCAAAATGACACACATTGAATTTTGACTCTATTAATTTCATTTATACATTGTTGTACCAAGCAATGGGTTAAGAAGATATATGGAAACGAGATTGTTTTAAAACATCTCCATCCGAGACAAAGGCGCTATTGCTTCGGCCAAGAAAACTATGTTTGGTTTGTAAAATTGACAAAGATAGTTGAGATATCCCTAATTAATGGCGTTCCTATACCTTGAACGTTCCAAGAAAGGATTTTCATAATGGAAGGAGAAATAGAAACTATTGAGATAAAGAGGGTAACAACCCTGAAGTTATAAACTCAAGGAGAATAAACTGACTGATGCAGAGCAGAACAATGACAAGGAAGGTAAAGAAAATGATGGAAGGACAAAAAGTATTTAATCCGGAAAGGAGGAACATTAACAAAGAAAAACACAAAGGCTGGCAAGGATAAAAGACTTCACACAAAAAAATGGAAAGAGATTTATAATTTCAAAAAGAAGTATTCTGATTCAACTAGAACCACAATGGCTAAAACCCTAAAACTACCCTTTGTGACTTGCAGAGAAGAAGTAGAGACTTGAAGCAGTGTTTAACAAATAAACTACCGACACTAAAAAACAACAAACAGCAAAAAAAACCAAAACAAGAAAGAGCTCACAGTCTCTAATGGCATTATACACTACAAGTTCAAAATGAAACTGATCTATTGCAATTTTTGGGTGTGAAAGAAGATTAACTCAGCCTGGTTGGTGTCACCACAATCTCCTGGGGAAAATTTCATTACCAGCTGCACTTGAGGTAGTATTCTTGTTCTTGAACCATAGTTTGAAAGAATCTGGTTGACGTTGAAAGCTCCAAAACTGTATCATCTCGCTCCAAAATTGTATCATCTCTGAATTCTGACACTCCGAACTCTTAATGAAGTCACCAACTTCAGCTTGAAGAGTTTTTGCTTGTTGATGAGCAGTATCAAATGCAAATCACACTACTAATATATGTTCAAGCAAACCACTGTAGCCATCAAAATGAAAGGACACTCATGAAGTGCAAAAGTTCACCCCATTCATTAAACCCAATACATAATTAATAAAACCAGAAAAGACGATTAGTTGCCGAAAACTTATTCTAGAATTGGTTGTGATTGATAAAAACCAATTGAAAATAAGAGTACTCAGAATCTTATTAGAGAGACACATGAACTTGGGTTAAGAAGATATATGGAAGGATTTCTACCGAATGAGAAGATGCAAGAATCGGATTTTTCCCATTTCTTAAAAAATAGCCCTAATAAACTCTCCAAACACAGAATAAACCAATCTATGCTACTCGAGTTCAAATTTATATTTGATAAAGGAATACTGACAAAAAAACAATCCCTGAACTTTCCAAGAAAATATGATGAAAGACCAACAGTTGAGGCAATAAGAGAGGCAAACGAGAAAAATTCCACGACACAGTTAGACAAATTGTCTACAAAACTCAAGTTCAAGGATATAAGAGAAACTGTCCACAAAACTCAAGTTCAGGGATATAAGAGAAGGGAGGATGTTTCAAACATCACCATGCCCAACAGCAGGCATGGTGATATAAAAGCACAGCCAAAGCTACAACATGAGAATGTTTTTGAGAAAAAGGAATTTTAACTTTAAAAAAAAGAAGAGGGGCATCAACCAGAGAAGCATAACTCACAGCGACAAAACCATAATCTCAGAGATTAATAGGGTAAAAATTAGGGATTGAGGATCTTCACAATAATTCACCAATGGAGAAACCAGTACAATGGACTTGAGACTACGATAGATGTGATGCATAGGAAATATAATCCTAGGAATTTGGTTAATAAATCACAATATAGACAAAGATGTAAAATTAGGTCGAAACAATCACCAAAATCCAAATATAATAGACAACGAATCAAGCAATCAGGTTCAATTAAGGGGTGAACTTAAAAATAAGACCTTAAACCCCAAGTCCAAATATTACCTGGATTCTCCATCAAGAGACTTTCCTTTCCCAAACAAAAAACGCACATGAGAAACTTTTTGGAGATAATACAGAGATCCATTAAAACAACCACCTCAACTATCCTTAAGTTAAAAAACCCACCCATCTGCAATAGATCTAAGAACTTGAGTGTAAATTAGCCATCAGAGACCATGAACAGGGATTAGCCGCTCATGGCTGAAGAGAATTAGTGATTTAGGTTGAAAAATAGAAGAAAAATCTGGTTTTTCTAGGGTTTGTGACGAGATCAATAGAAGATTATAGGAGTTTTTTTTCTCTAAATCATGGAAGAATCAAAAAAATTAGGGTTGTAGAAATGAATAGGAGGGCAAAGAGTAGACCCGTTTTTTCGCCCGATTCCTTAATGGTATTGTGGAAGAATCATGAAAGAAAAAACAGTTGAATTGACGCACCTGATTAGATGACACCCACATGCTTCAAAATAAATAAATAGAAAAAAATAAATCCAAAACCTAAAATCTAACTAATTTGATTAATAACTCACACTTATAATTATTGTTTGAAGCATCTAACAAACCCAATTACATGCTTCAAAAAAAAAAAAAATTTACATGAAATCCAAACCCTAAAATCCCTAATTAAGTTTAATCAAACGACGGATCAAAACTAACAAGACAAGTCGAAGGTTCCTTCCCATCTTTCACATAAACAACAACATCAAACAATTGAGGTTTTCCATTCTGAATCGCAGAAACCTTCAAAAAGTAATTCCACCCTGCAACAAGTTGTGACTTAACTTTCACAACTTGTTTGAATACCAGAGTTCCTTTTTCTCCTTCTTTGAATTTCAAATTATACTGATCAACTGAATATTTCCCTAGTTCTTGTAATTGTTCACTTGTTTTCGCATCTTTGATTTCAGTTATTCCACCTGATAATATTGCCGGTGTTATACTCAATATTGCCGGTGTTATATGAGCATTAACAGAAGAAGAAGATGATTTTACTCCTGTTCTAGCAGCGTTAACAGAAGAAGATGATGATACTACTCCTGTTCTAGCAGCGTTAACAGAAGAAGAAGACGATAAGAAACGAATGAATAGAAAGATGGAGATAGCGAGGAATGAAGAAAAAAGGACATAGATATTGAGGAATGAAGAAGAAAGTAGTGCAGCAGCCATGGATTAAATGGAGATTTGAAGAATTCAGAAGTTTTATTTTAGGTTGGATAATTTGGTGCAAGTTGTGCAAGGCTTTGACAGGCCGGTGTAAAAACTATGTTATATTTTGGGAGATATTCTCCAGTCGACCCGGTACTTGCTACTGGAAAAGACTTTGGATTTGGATTTGGAATTTGGGAAGAAGAATGAGGGAATTTATAAAGGGAGAATAATGGAGAGAGTCACGGTTTCAATAGTAAAGGGCAGGGCAGTAAATATGGGTCGGTCAAAGACTCAACGTGCAATGTCACCAGGAATTGATCAGTTAAAGTGTAATCATCATCATTGTTATCAACGTTAAAAAAAAAAAAAAGAAAAAAAAAGAGAGGTGTACTTTGACTTTGAGATTTAAGAGTCATTAAACGGATAGAATCCATCAGGGAGGGACATCTTGCGGTCCGAAACGTCCGGATCGAGTTTTTGGAGTGGACGGCCGCGAATTTTCAGTATTGTTACGTGGGTGTACGTGGATCAACAAATTTCGGCTATTCTATTCTTTTAACCCAAAAATCAGCTGTTTCGCAGTCTGAATTCAGTCTATTCTCTCTTACCTAGCTCTCAGTTCTCTACGAATACTAAACCCAGAAGTAGTTCTTTGTTTTATTTTGTTTCGATTGTTTCATCTTATTCACCGCAGGGCTTGATGTTGAATCAAAAAGAGGTCTGCATGGTTCTTTGCTTGAAAGCAGTTGTTATAAACCATCAATACTATTGGAGGAGCAGCTATCGGGCTTTCTTTTGGAACCCTTTCTTTCGCTAATATCAAATCAAGTTGGATTGCATGAAGCCATCAACTATCTTGATCTCTAAATTAGTTTGGTGATATAATTTGATAAATTGGTAATTGGGATTCTGAATTTTCTAGGTTAAAATCCTCAAATTTTGTTGGTGGAGAAGATGTGATGTTTACTGTCTCAAATAGGTACTACTTCTAAATCTTCTCATTCCCAAATTTTGAGTTTCCTGTGGATTAACATTAGTAAATTAGGTTTGTCTAGGATTCACATATTTTAATTTGGTTAATGTTATAGGGTTATTCAGGAATATGGATGTCATGAGTCAGAGTATTGTTTTAGTTTATTTAGAATCTGAAAATGTATGGGCTGAAGGTGGTGCTAGCTTAACTTTATGAGGAAGATGGTGCGGATGTAGAATAAGAAGGGGTCAGGGTCAAAGGAAATTCAAATTAACAGAAGTAAGCCTGTAATGTATAAATTTATAATTATGTTCATCCTAACACAAATCTCTGTCAAGTATCTCAATATTGCCGAAGTGGGTTCACTATATTGATGAAACTAATTTGTGCATTTATGTAGTTATCTTTTTGGTGTATGTCAAGGTATATGCATTAGTCCCCTCTCTGCTTCAGCATGTCTTGGTATTGAAAATCCTAATACTTGCTTCACATGTCTTTCTGCCTTTGGTTTTCGCGTGATGTAGTTTCGTCTTGGTTCACTGTGAGCTCTCTTCTAATAGTCACTGATCAATTGCATAAACTGAGATTTGTGGAAACTTCTGTTGGCGGAAAATGAGTGGATACAAGGGAGCAAAGAGTATAGTTATGGTTATATCTTTTCCTAGCTCCTGTGCAATTATGTATGCTATTTGTGTCCTGTCTATCAATGGCCAGGAGATGTATTGTCTTTTATTTTGCTTGGCAGGTGATTATACTACATGGACGTATTTGCCTTCCCTTGCTCGAGCTGGCATAGGGAGGATTTACAACTCCCATGTTGTTTTCTTTCGTCTGTTGTTAGCTTCATTAAATTAACATATGGGTATTATACTAAAAACCTGCAGATTTTAACAAGTTGAAGGCATAATCTAACAAAGAATGGTTTCAAAAAGTAAAGTCAACCGTTTGTTACCAAGTGTATCACTGTCGGATTAGTGCAGTGCCCCTAAATACGGTTAGCCTTCTCTTGAACTCTGATTTATGTGGTTAATATTTCGACAGGATAACACAGCTAAGTACTTTAACTAATATTCTGTGCCTGTTTAATTGTTATTGTTATTTGCAATTAGTGTGGTCTGTGTTAGTATGTATTTAACTTCTGCGTAATAGATTTATCCGTGTCTTTGCATCTATCAGATTTGTAGCAGAAATTTGGCGCTTCCACATGCAGGACCACTTAAGTGTTGGTATCTATTTGCTTCAGATAGTCATGGAGAGTCATACTAACCTCTTCTATCTGAAGAAAGATTATACCAGCACTTCGGTGGGTTTGCAAGGTAAAATATCGTTGGTTTTTGGATGGTTTCCGTCTAGGCTTGCTGTTTCGGGTCAAGATACATCATTGTCGTTGCAATGGAATTTAGGTAGAATTAGTTAGGATCACGTTTTGAAGAGGCATAATGGGAAGTTTATTAATTGGTGAAAGTTGGAGAGCATTTTTGATGAGAATAATGGCCAGCATAATCCACGGGAGTCATTTTGTTTCAATTGGGAGAGCATATTATTAAGATACACATTTGACCGAAAAAATTAAGAGAAAGCAAAGTAATTGAAGGAATATATTTGGGGGTTTCAGGTACATCTTCTCTTCTCAGCTCTTTCACGTGATCTCGAAGAGTCTCCAACTCATGTATCCAATTCAACGCGTCGCGCACACATGTGTGCAATTAAACGCGCACATACCTGTGCAGCTTTGTTTTAACTAAAGATTTTTATTAGCTTTATCTCTTATATTTGCAGCATCATTGTGGAAGCCCCTGTTCCTAGAAAATACATACAGATTTCGGCACCATCAACTTATCTGGGTTCTCTTTTGGTTTCTTTTGGTTTTTTTTTTTTTTCGAATTCTTGGTTGATGGCAGGTGTGGTCACATTTCTTTCATTCAAATGGGCGATGTTTAACATAGTTGGGCAGTAATTTTCTACGATACAACTTCTCAAAGGGAGTGATAAAGCTCTCCAACATCCAGTCATGTCAATAGAAAGTAAGTCCTTACTAAGAAGTTTGATAACTTTGGAAAAGATTGAAGCTTGGATCTTCTCTCAAATCGTTATAGCCTTTATGGTGGCAGGTCAAACTTAAATAAAATATTCTTTAACCTCTCTCATTTGCATTAAAAAAAAAAATCCTTTAATTTCTCTCCCATTTTGGTCTCCCCCGGATTTGGACACCATTTATGCAGTCTGCTACTAATGATGCAGTGGCGGACTTTGATAAGGCAACCTTTTACATTTGTAGTTTTATCAAAGTTTAGTTGGTAATAAATATTGGTTAGTTTAACTCCAATTTTAGATCTCCACTGCCTAATTAGTTTTGAAAAATTATATATTGCAATTTTGGTTCTTACAAAATTGATGTAGATTGTATTGCTCTTCGATGCAATACATCAAATACTCCTGGTATCATGAACCCTTAAATACCTATGTGTATGATAGTACACAACTGTGGCGGCTAATATGATCAACTTTCGAAGAACCTTTAGTTAAAACACCGAATGAACTAATCGATACGATTATGGTACTGGTGTGCTTTGTTACTCATTTTAAGTTGTTTTGAGCATGGATAATACACTCACAGTTTGCTTGCATAAAGAGCTTTTTATTTCGTTTCGTGAACCATTATTTGCTTATTTATTGTTATTTCTTCTTCCACTGAACTCCACTCTTGACCACTTCAATTTTTATGATGATTTGAGTATGACCAAAATTTCGTACCTCTTTATTATCGTTTCTTATATTTGGGAGTTTCGCGTTTTTTATTAATAAAGTTGTGTGATTCTAATTTTGATATTCCGATTGTCTGTATGTGGTTCATTTTACAGAGTGTGATTCTGATCTTGATAATCAGATTGCTGTAAAAGGTTAATTTTACAGGCCAACCTGGAAGCGGGACACTGCTAAGATATTTGTACACACTATACAGCGGTGCTAGATTTGACATATAAAGTAAGATCTTTGTTTTTAAACTTCTATCTTAATATCATTGCATTCTATATTTATTTTCCGTGTCCTATTCATTGTTATAAGTTCTTCACCGAATTATACTTTTGCGTGTGAAGCAAAGTTGAGTTTCAGTTGTAATAAAGCAAATGGTTTTTTCCCCTTCATGTTTCTTATTTATCTATCTTTGTTCCTATCGTTTGACTTATTACTGGCATGGTGATAAATGTCTGCTGAGTGCACATTTCGTTAATTAACATGCAAAAACTTCTGCATTTTTAGGTGATTCTTTTTTCTGAATTGTCTAATCACTGTTTTTATGTTAAATTTGAACCTTGAAGGAAATGATACGTTATGCTCGGTAGTTTTCTGCTATGTTGCGAGTATATTGCAAAGGCAAGTGACACAAATTACTAAAGATCCTTCATTTGTATGTACTTGCTGTTAGTTTAGGTAAATTATTAGCATTATTACACATTTGTCTTTTGCAACTGCAGAACGCATACTGATCTTACTCGATATATGTAATGGCATTCGCATTGGATCTTCGTAGAGATTATAAACATCTTTGTCTTGATCTAGCTTTTGGAATTCAGGGTAACATACTTAACATATAGTTCTTCCTTAAATTATTGATTTTATATTTTTACCATCAATCCCAGTAACAAACTAATCTGCTACTACAGATGCTGTCAAATAACCGACTGCGATCCCAACCCAAAAACGGAAAGCAATGTAGGCATTTTCTTATGCCAAAATGAAAATTCATGTACCAGGTAAGTTCGCAGGTAATTTTGCAACTCGGAACTGTTAATCCACATTTTCTGTAATGAATTTTTGGTGTACCGAGTTTTTTTTTTTTTTTTCTGTTGCGGTGACGCTGTGTCCTATTTGTGTAAGCACGATCAAAATATTATTGTGCAAGGCTACTGCTACAAAATTGTTGGCGACAAAGGATGGTATTATATGTCTTGCAGAGACCGTAGTAAGAAAGTAGTGGGCGATGAAAGGAACAATTGGTGTACCAAATTTGAAACCTAAGTTAGAGGTCCTGTACCGAGGTAATGCAGTTGTAAATTCAATTACCTTCCAGTTTTGTATCTACATATTCATCTGCACTAATGCACTTGCACTCAAAAGGAACAATTTTTTGCCGATGTAGTACCTGTTGCCCTTTGAAGTTGAATATCAAACAGTATCCGACCTGTACATGATGCAGAGGTCAAAAAATAAATAAAAAAATTGACATGTTTCCGCGGTTTTAACCGTCTATTATGCATATTCAACTTATTGTGAAGTTCATAATGCAAGACTACACCAGAGCTAAGGTTTATGCCGCATTTGAACCAATCATGAATCTAGCAATTGCTTTCCAGATAACATTGAATTCCTTAAATGCAGATCTTTACCATTATCTGGATCCTCCACAACTATGGTCGTCAATCTGCATATTGCAGCACCCCATTTAGAAGACAGCACAAAAGTGGAGCTAAACGAAGATTAGACCGATGAAAAGCCTCTGCAGAAGGTAGGGTTGCCTTGGAAAAAAAGGTGGTCATGATTCCTGTTATCTCTAGAACTGTAGATTGAGCTGCCCAGTGTAACTACAAGTTCATCAAAAACATAAAGTTTGTATCAGTGCAGTAGTGATGTATTTTTAGAAAAGTTTGTTCTGTGGACCTATATGTTCTACAATTATGAATGCCCACAATCACTATTACTTTAATGTGTGCTTGCACATAACTATATTCGTAAAAATGCAACAATTTTCTTCAATAAAAGACTAAGTTAAAAGAGATCTCTTAAGTGGACTTTGTATTCGTTCTTAAACTGTTTGAAACTAACTTAGGCAATAGCATATTTAACCTTATCTCAGTGCTTTGTGCCGGTACGCATCACGTGCATCTTCACCACGAATTCCTGAAATGGTTTAGTGGCAGTAATGCTTTGCTCTTTCCATTCAAATTCCTTCGCAGCGTGAGAGACTAACTAAAATCAAGGCATCGCAAATAGTTCTGCAGGTTCTCAATGGGATAAGAAGAGACACTACATCATTGAATTTCTTGGCACTCCAGTATAAGTGATGATTCTGTTTAAAACACTGCTAAATTTTTTCAAAGAAACATCTATTGCATGTTCATCTTCTATTCTATAACTTAAGAACTATCTGTTAAAGAATCCTGAATGTTTGCGATGTGGTCTTTACTATGCAGTTAAAGAATCCTGAATGCTTGCAATGTAGGCGTACGCAGAATAGGTGTTGACGTTATAATCTTTATATCGAGACAATGTTTTCCTGAATTGACTTTTGCCAACAAGATTGTGTGAAATTCTTTGACAGTATATTGTATACATTACATCAACAAACTAATGAGTTAATTTTACATTTTAAGTAATTATTGAACCTTTCAGTGTTTGCTTCAAAATGTTGGCAGCTCTGGAACTAGGCTCTCTATCTGGGCGTGCTAATATTAAAAAAAAAACATATGGGTTGTGAAATCTGCATTATTTAACATCATAGAGAAAGATAGCAATCCCTTTTGGTTACTTTTTAAATTTTTAGTAAAATGTTTTTATTTTCTCTAACTCATAAGCTGGAGAGGGTGTTTGATGGTTGACTTCAAACAAAATTCTCACATAATATGTTGGACTGTTATGCTTTTCTGACTGAGCTATGTTTCTGCATTTTCAGCGTAGTGGTAGTGAATGCTCTCCAAGTTCATTGTGGTAGTGAATGCTCACAGGTACCAAAAGAGAGTAGTAGCAGTATCCTGTGTGGGACAGAGCCGTGATACTTCTTGAAAACATAGGGTAGTTACTATCACTGTATAAAGTTACATATGAAGATGTTGTCACTGCTACCTATTCTCCTTTGTGGTGGGGTACATATTAACAGTGTATAAAGTTTTTTGGGCCGGCCGAGCAAAGCGAGGGAGGATCTTTATATGGTCATTTTTTTTTGTAAATAGTAAGTGATCAATTTAACACAAAAATTGGATTTTGGTGTCCCAAATAGATTTCAATCAACAATGGTATGTCAAAAGAGCCCCTCCATGCTTCCATTTCTCACTAAAATTACCGTAAATACAACACAAAATGAAGGGTAATCACGTAAATTTAGTGGATAGAAAAAAGGACACGGAGGTTGGAAATGTTTTAACTGTTGAGGGGCATTTTAATAAAACCCGCGTAGAGGTGGATAGAAAAAAGGACACGGAGGTTGGAAATGTTTTAATTGTTGAGGGGCATTTTAGTAAAACCCGCGTAGAGGTTAGAGGGTCGAATCCGACCCCCTCCAAATTTTAGTTTTTTTTTCTCTCTTTCTTTCTTCTTCTTCTTCTTCCCAAAAGATAAACACGATATTCCTTCCCAGAAACACAAATCGATGAATTTTAGAATCTCAGAAGCTAGGGCTTGAGATGATAAAGTGTCGATGTTAATTGATAATAATTGGATATGTGCTTTAATTGAAATAATTCATAGATGTAGAAGGTGTTGAGTCATGGGTACTGTTGATTCGAAGTTGGGTTTGTGATAGGATCCTGGTACTAATTCAGTTGACCCTAATATTAACAATCACAAGAACAGTGATCCTTTGAATGGAGATCAACCACTTTTAGATAAAACTTAATAGTTTGATAATGGAATGCCGAAACCTAAAACAAACTAAGAATATATATATAGAACATAATAACTTGCAAATAAGGAAACATAAAACTAATTCCTAAAATAGCTATAATTGGTGTCGGTGTCTCAACAGTTTGATTTGATTCTGAGATTGGCACCGAATGATGTTGATGTTCTCAAATGAACAGGAAGGATGGGTATTTGCAGGATTTGAGGATTGAGATGATTTTGGGTTTCATTGAGACGAGAAAGAGATCTTGCTGTTGTAATTGATGAAGTTGATGTTCTCATATCGACAGAAACAGATGAAATCAAAGAAGGGTTTTAAGAGATTCTCGAAGGAGATGGTCGTGCTGGAGATGATTAATGGAGGAGAAGAATTTGGAGTTGAATTACATAATAAAGGTAAGGAGCTAATTCTCAACCAACAATAACTAGATCAATCCATAATGGGTTTTTTTTTTACCCTAAAACAAACACAATATTTGGGTTTCGATAAATAACCGTTTAAGAATTTATCGAGTAACTGTTTACCATGTGACTATGTGAATTTATCAATTTACATGGTTAGTACTTCCAACGGAACAACTGTTTTACTGAGGTGAAAAAGAAATTTTCACAATAATACACATACTTAACGCAAATATATTTTCGAATTTGATGAGTTGATTGCTAAAATGTTAAGGTTTAAGATCAACCTGACACATTAATTCCAAAATACCTAAAAAATACAAAAACGTATCGAACAATCTACGTAGATGTTTTTTTGATTTCTCTATTTCGGTCTTCAATAACGATGGTTGATTTTAAAACTTACTAGAAATAAATATTAATGAAAGTAAGTCAAGTGAATGATTTTTTATTTATTTTTTGTTGGAAAGATGTGCCGAAATATATACTTATTCTATTAGCACTGATGTTATTAGGTGTTTGTTGATATTATATAAGTATGGGTACCCTGGAATGATATAAATAACATATTGTGTAATTGACTAAGTTGTAGTCTTTTTTTAAGTAATTGGATACATTAATTCAGTTTTCGTACTTTTTAATGTATTGTTACAAATAAATAACATATGTACACTTAAGACTAACGGCCCCGGTGATACCTAGTTGTTCTTATTATAAAAAAAAGAGAGGTGGTCTTTGACTCCCTGATCAAAAAGTCATTGAACGATTATTATTGATCTAAGAGGCTCATCCTGCGGTCCCTTGCCTCCGGATGGAGTTTTTGAACTCGACGGCCACAAATTTTCAGTACTGTTACGCGTTTTATTGTGTTTCGTTTGTTTCATCTTATTCAGCGCAGGGGTTTGACGCTGAATCAAAAAGAGGGGTTCATGGTTCTTTGCTTGAAAGAAGTTGTTATAACCATCAGAACTATTTGAGGAGCAGCTATCGAGGCTTTCTTTTGGAACCCTTTCTTTCGCTAATATCATATCAAGTTGGATTACATGAAGCCATCAAATTAGTTTGATGATATAATTTGAGAAATTGGTAATTGGGATGAACTTTTTGTTGTGATCTGATGGGATGTTTACTGTCTCAAATAGGTACTACTTCTAAATCTTCTCATTCCCAAATTTTGAGTTTCCTAAAGATTAATATTAGTAAATTAGGTTTGTCTTGGATTCACATATAAAGGCATGAAATTGTTATCGATTTTTTTCCCCAGGGGTTTATGCCTTTCGGTAATCTCACGGCTCGCTTGAGGCATTTTATTTCCGCTATTTTTTTATTGAATTATATGTGAATTAGTCTTTTTGATTTGATTGGTTTTAAATAATAGATTATATTTTTTGTTGCAGGAAATTTGGGTGGCAAGGTTGAATCAGAAAGAAAAGGAGGAGGAGGTAAACATGTCAAAACCCTAGAATTTGTATCTGTAAGGTTTATTAAGTTTGAATTCGATCTAAACAGGTGTAATAGGGTACCAATTACGATTATGAAGATTGAAATCTTAAATTTATGCAGAATCTTTGTATGCCAATGCCAGATAAATACTGAGTTTCATCTTTTCATTATGCAGGCAAAGTTGGCCAATTATGTGCATCACCGGGAACAACAACAACATGCACCATTCCGGTTTTAGGCCAACACTGGTTGCACAACCAAAGTAAGGGTTAATCATAGAAATAACTAAATTTAAACGGTTAATATCAAAACTTAATTTTGATTCTCTTATTATTTGATTCTATTACTTTTCAGTTCTCTTCTCTATCTGAAAATAAGCTATTAAGATGTAGAAAATGTAAGGGTTATTAGTGTATTTGAAATATGTACATATATGCACCATTATTGTATCAAATAAACTCAATCAGTTTTAAATGTGAAGGTGTAATACATTTGTTCGATAAATTCTTACCTGTCAAGAGGCTTACAGATTACCAAGATGTAGGTGGTGATGAGGGACGTAGCTGGATGTAATGACACTAGTAACATGGATATCAGCTTGATGAGGATGGACTGGATAAGATATGGTTAGATTACATTTTTGTATAAATGTTACCATCTTGGGTTTCAATAGTCGATCATTTTAGCTGCCAAGGGTCATGACAAGTAACCATTGATTAACCAAATACCTTTTCCCAAATTCTAGGGTTTTGAATCCTCCACCCCCTCCACCACCATCACCATCTACACATGTATTTGTAGCTGTAATTGCAATTGTAACATAACTCTTCTTACATTTGATTCATGCTGAATTAGTTTAAAATTATGTTTCAGGTATGGCAAGGTAGATCTAATCAGCAGATCGTGATCTCAGGCAATTGAGGCTGTGAACCGAAAACAAACGAAACGAGTTCTGCATGTGAGTTTTCATAATACAGGTGGTTTGTTGTCATTGTTTGTTCGTGGTAAGCAATGCTAATAATTCAAATAAGACCAGATGGAAGGTTATGCCTGATAGGATTCTTTCACACGGTGGATAAGGATCAAAAAAAAAAAATTACACTGGAAGAATTACATAAAAGCAAGGTAAAAACTATGAACAATATAGCATATAATTTACACCACTTCATTCCTAGATAGGGCTATCATAATTATGTGGAACATAAATTGTGAGTTGTATTCTAAATTCGGTTAGAGGCACCACCACCACTGCCCAGACCCATCACCGCATCTTCCCTTTTCTTTTGCAATCTACATGATATTTCTATTACTACCATCTCTACATGATTTTGTTTGGAATGTTTGGGTTGCTGTGCTGAAAGGATTAGTTTTTATACTCTGTTTAATTGGTGCATGGAAGCATATCCACAGAAACAACTGAATAATAAATCACCTTGCCTAGGCTTTTAGAACTTATTCTGGTGTTATATTTCATCTCAGATTTTTAATATTTTTGATTTTTTTCTTTGGTCTCTGTAAGTATTTTCTTTTATTCGTGTATTTGGTTTATGATGATTTATGTTTATAATATGAACGAATTAAAAAACATTATGTCAAATTGAAATCCGTAGATTTTTCCGACTTCGAAGGAGGTGTTCTTGGGTGCACGTTATTCCAATCAAGTTTCAGAGCTACTCAAGGTGGTTTATCACTGAACATCGGTAAGTTCTTCCGCTGATGTTTCATGAGTAAGTTCTGTAACAATTATATGTGCTTACACTTGACAATTGTGTCAATTTCAGATGTAGATAATCCAGCCTGGACCAGTTGTATATTTTTTCTAATTAATAACCGAGGTGTGAGGGTTCCAGGTGACATAGACTGGGCAAGGGTAAGCAGTGTAAGCTCGATTTGTGCGCTTATGTTAATATAATTTCCCTATCAACATGACTTTGTGGTACTTTGACCAAATAGGTTAAGTTAACTCTCTCAAAAAACTGAGTACAGAGGCAAGCCCATCTAATGTCGAGTATAACATAACTGGGTAAGTGAAATTCTCTGCGTTAAAACAAACGTAAGCTTTGCTTTATGTAACTTTTTTCTTCCTATGGTTAAACTATAATATAAAGGGTCAGCTGATGATTTTATTTGTGTTTTTATTCTTTATGATTAATGAGAAAAAGAAGGATTAAGAGAAGGCTAAAGAGAAGGAATTGAGTGATTTATTTATGATTACTTTCCTAAGATCAGTACTTTCTGTGCATCAAAAGCACTAGCATGGTATAGTTCATTTGTGTCGGATGATGATATAATTTGTATGAGTTGTTTATGATTTCATCTACCAGTTTTTGTGCAACGCTTTCATTCACCAGTTTTTCTAATCAATAATTCAAGTTTGAAATCTTCAAGGTAACTTTTTCTCTTTCAACTGCCTATTTTCAGGGTTCCTTTTTCATCCTTCAATGAATACCTTGAAGGATTTCAATCTCGAATGCTGCCAACTAAGATATCAAAGCTCCACTACTCCCTCACGGTTTTGCCTGAAATCAAGTGAAACTCATCGAATTCTTCTGATTTGAAGTAAGTAGATTAGTAATTCTTCTTATAAGATTTGATGTTTGAATATGTTTCAATTATGTTTTGCGGTGGAATTAATATGCCTCTCTTTTTCCAAAACTCATGTAAATTTATATGAAAAGAGAGTAAACCTAAAACGTGCTCCCTGCTACCCGTTAATGGCAGTTACTTATTCACCAAACCTCAACTTCAACGCTCGATCCACTACGGCTACTTGGCTAGTCTTTAACAAAGTCAGATTCATGGTAGGTAAGATATATATATATATATATATATCTTACTCTTCTTGTTTTAAAATGTCTCACCAATTATTTGAGATAGATAATAAAAATTAATATCGGATAACCAAGGTTTGAATATTAGTTTTCTGTTGATCTTAAGATCTTTATTGTGTTCTATGATGGTCATTATGTGTTGTTGGCATCAATTATTAAGGAGTAATGTTGATGTTGATATTACAGAAGCAGCTAAAAGAACCTCCCGTTTTCCTTTATCCTCTTCGGTTTCCTCTCTGTCAAGATTCCCTTTGCTGATTGACATGTAAGATTCATATCGGTTTCATTGTAGCTCTTATAAGTAAGTTGACTAAAATAGCTTGACTAGGGTGTCCCTGATAATTAATAATAAGAATGTAATTTTTGAGTTGACATTTGGGGTTCACATGGGATACGTTCTACTATGTGGAAGTGTTATATCTTATAATTTCAAAATAAAACATTCCTACAATTTAAATGTTTATCACTGTTACACTTTAAGTATGTAAACATTATGTTTTCTTTTTCCCTTCTTGATGCATACTCTTCCCACGCTTTGCGTATCTGTAGTTCCGCAATTTTTAGTAACACAAACTATGGATATGTTTAGGATTATGATCCGATGCCTTTTAAAACGTGGTTCGGATTTGTTTGCTTTTCTGCAAAATAGTGTGTTTTTGCTCAATACTACAGTGAGCCTGTGTAATATATACCTCATCTAAGTTAAGAGCTAAAATGAGGATAAAATTTCTACTCTTCTGAAGATAAATCTAGGAAATGTTTTTTCCCCTGTACCTGCTTATGTTTAAGCTTATTTTGATTTTTTTCTTAGATATAATAATGGTGTGTACGGGTTAAGATTGAAATATATTCTGATAATGATTCGTAATTTAAGATGGCTTTAATTTTGCTTCAATTTTTTTATTTCTTTTGGAACAGATTGGTCGAAGTGAATCCATTGGAGATGCTGAACTTTAAGTGAATGCTACTTGGAACTTCTGTTGTAAATATCTTATCGTGGTCAGAGTCTAGCTAGGACAGTTTAGTTCTGCTTGATTTTATAATGTGTTTTCAGATATTGAACCATCACTTCAGCTGGGAAATTTGAAAAACAGAAATGCAAAGCCATTTATAATATGTTCTCTCTAATTGTGTTTGGTCATTTCTATTGGGTTGTTGCGCATGTGTACTATAGAAGGCCCCTGATGCAAAGCCATCTTGAAAGGAGAAGACTTGAAGGTAGCGAAATTGCATTAATGGTTGAACTTCTCCTTCTTAGAAAGGTAATTGAAAACATCTCATTTTGCAATTAATAGTAGAACTTTCCATAATGATAATTTGATCTTAAGATTCGGAAATGTTCAGGTTCTACTTCATATGCATAGATGCCAATCCAGAATTTCTAAAAGGTAATAAGTATCTGTTTCGTCAAGAATTTGAGGGTTTTAAGATACTGCTACTTGCCGTCTTAACTCAATTGGTAGAGCACATGGTTTACAACCATGTAGTTGTGGGTTCGATTCCCGCAGATAGCACAAAAATCATGTGATTAGACAAATATAACGACGAATTATGAGTTGTTTGGATAGCTTTCCATGTTGAAACAAGAATACTTTGAGAACTCATTAAGGTATGGCTCTTTTACTTCCCGCGGATGGCACAACACTCATGTGATTAGACATATGTGACGACGAATTACTAGAAATTTTATTTATCTATTTTTATAACTCATTCGGTTTCATAAGCTTTGAATTTACAGGCATACTTGGAATGAGCTGTCTCATACAGGCATACTTAGGCCTGCATAATTTCAAATTATTCACCGTTGATGGGTCTGTGAAGGCAGCTGCAATTTTACAGGACGTGATTGCTGCAAAGAGTTGGAGATGGGTTTGAAAGTTGTGGTAGAACATGACTAGGGTTTACCAGTTTAGAAAGAGAGGTATAGTTAGGGTTTATGAAAATTAACTTTGGTACCATTCTTTAGATTCCTTTCTTCGAATTTAGCTGAGTTGTTTATGGTAGCTTTTTAATGGTTCAGCAATAAATTATGTTTAGTTTGATAAAACCGGATTAATTTAATCTTAATCAAGTGTGTGTTTAATGTTTAGATCATGTACTAAAGGCAAGACTTTTACTGTTTTGTGGGGATTGTACATAAGGCTAAAGTACATTAAGTTAATCCACTAAGCGGCATGCAAGTTTTTTATTTGAAGTAAAGGGATGTGTTTCCACCTCATGATGGCTGAGTAGGTGACACATGTCTATGTAGTAGGAGGACTCCATTCTAACCTTGTTTATAAGGTAACTTCTGCCATCAGAAGCGATAAGGAGATAGAAGTGGAAGAATTTCCAGCTGAAACAGAACCTAGACTAAGGCATACACCTATAAGTAATCATCTACTTTTCTTAAAGCAAAAGTCAGGTATATCTACTCAATTATCTTCTTGTTTACTATATGTTAATTGTCTACTTTGATTCTAAGTATGCAGCAAGTCTTAGCATGAAGTAGTTGTGTCTCAACATGATAGAGTTAAGCATAAAGCATGTTCTTTCTGTTCTATGATCATCTTGATGTTTCTAGATGTAGTGCATGTGATCCTAAGCATCAGGTAAGTTATGTATATATATCGGCATATGTTGTATCTTGTAATCATAATTATGTAAAGCATGCTTAGTAGCTAAACAAGTGTAGAGAAAAGTATGATTAGGGGCTGATATGCTAACATTGGCATCAGAGCCATAGGTTTAAGTTGTGTTCTACATCTGATTTTCACATAGTTGTTGTGTTTGACATGAAATTTTCAGTATCTCACATGTTAAATCATGGTGTATTGATTTTGAATCTTGTTAGTACCATGTATAGGTATTTTGTTGCTTATGTGTTGGCCTGAAATGAGGTTTACAGTGATCAAAGGCAGCAGTCTTATATATCTTTTGTTATTTGACTAGAAATAACCCGTGCCGTAACGGCACGCCATGAGACGGAATAATTTTTTGTCAGAATAATTTAAATAAATACTGTAAACTATGATAAGATTTATTTTGACCCATGAGACTTGTATCTATGAAAATCTTAGATATTTGTCATCCAAATAATTATAAATTCAGTTACACTTGCAATTGATTAAAATAATAATTTCTGATAAAAAAGCTAGGTAAATTATTTTATGTTGTCCCGAAATAATAATTTTTTAGTCGATACCCAAATATTGGCAGTCTTTGATACTGATTTGTGTTGTATTTAGATCTTTATGATGAATCTTTATCGGATGAGAAATACAACATCCTCTCAGAAATTCTTCCTCGATCGCTGGCACTATCGATATATGTTCATTATCCATATGTTCTGGTGATTCTGTTCATATATATATTATCCCAGGTCATCTCCATTGCATGGTTTCGGCGAAGCCTAAAATCCATCCTCTCATTCTCTTCACGGATCATCAATATTTTCGTGTATATATCATGCATGAAGTATGGTTTTCCTTCATTTTCCTCCTCAAAGGAACATCGATATTCTCTCGTCCATATCATTGTCTCGATTCCTCACGATATTTTTCAGCAGTCTCGATAAGTTTCATTATCTTTTTGTCAGTTTTAGATTTAGACGTCTCCAAAGGGTGTTCTGGTCTAAATTTTGGCAAGAGAACCGTTCGTTTCGTCTCATCTTGGTTCACAGATTCCAAGTGTTTGTATGCCTCATTGTTCATTGAAAAGTCTTGGCAGTATAGTTGTCGTAGCCGCGGTTTCTTATTTGATCTCTCCTAACTTCTTTCCCTCATCCTGGACATTTGATTTGTCTGAGTTTCAACTTCCATTGCGCTCCTTTGGTTTTTCTAATAATATGTTAATCATAAAGCAGTTGTATTATGCATGCTGACTTTATACTACAAAAGTTATTTTCTTAATTGGTAAGTATTTCAGTGAAATGAATTGTGATGGTAAATTAGTGATTATAGGTGGATAATACGTGTATGTGGGGAGGATGATTAGGGGAATGAGGAGTATAATCAAGCGAAGAAAACCGGTAGTGGAGAGGAAGACCAGAAGAGTTAGATCGTGTTCAAGACATTGCTTTTAGCCTTAAGTCTACTCTGCCCTTATTTCTTCCATAAATATTTGTCTCCGATCTACTTGAAGTAGGAAAAAAGTTAGTTATATGAACCCTAATTATGTAATGCACGTTCTAAATTTTAGCCTCAATTATGATGCCCCTGTTTGTAATGTATATTGGTGGAGTAAGTTCTGAAAAGGCTAGCAGCAAAAGCGACTGAGATACCAAATGACTGATTTAGAGAAATTAAAACAGTTAAATGCAGAGAATTGGGTTTCGTTTCGTTCAATAATACCGAGAATGATGAAGGTATTGCTTATAGCCTTAAATCTACTGAATCTCTTAATCTTCTCCATAACAATAACACCAAATCAGGAGTTGAAAAGTTGGAGGTGAATCATGAGAATAAAAAAAGATTTGGTGATAGCGATGGGTCAGTAATTGAAGATTTAGATGACAACGCTCAATCGTGTTTTTATGGAGGAAAAAACAATTATGATCAAGAATATAAAAAAAATTAATTTAGCAGATTCAGAGGAAAAAGGAAACCACCCAAAAAGTCAGGAAGGTTTATGAAAAGATTGGGGTTCAGTGTAAGTGTAGCTTTGAAAAGGAATGTGACTCCAAGCTAGATTGTTGTGTCATTTGCAAGGCTGCAAAGAATGCAAGCTTGCGAGTCTTCATGGCTTTAAAATAGTATTTCTTTTTTCACTAAAATTAAATTAGGCCTACGATTGAAGTGAAAAGTTTTGGCGATTCATTATTTGGATAGTTCTCAATTGTATGTATTTATTTTTATTTTCCGATTATTTCAAAAATAAAATAAAAATGAATCAAATGAAAATAATTTTCTGTATTCTTAACATATTGTTCTTTGTTCTTTCCAGGTTGATGAAGGGCAGTTAACTTATTTCAAGGCATAAATAAGGATTTTACATGTTGTAACCGCAAATGTTCTAATGTTATTTGTTGTAGGTTGATGAAGGTGAGCTAATTCGATTTAAAAAAGATATGAGTCAATTTTATAAAAATAAAATAAAAAATAAAATATGAGTTTTACATAGTTGTAGCATTTAAATGCTAAGGATTTTTTTGTTGGCATACAAAAAAAATTAACTGGTGAGGAATTAATTATGAGGGTTATCAATGCATATATCAATAATCGAAGGAGGTTACGAATCTTACATCTGTCGGATGTCTTTGGATGGGATGAGACTGGGATGATCGGATGAAACGTTTGTCTCTCAAAATATTATCCAACCGTCAAAGCCTTAAAAACCCTTTCTGTTTTGTAATTCTTTTTTTTTTGACTCGTATCTTTTTTCATTCGACTGTATTTGAGCCAACATACGTGCATATTATTATTCAAAATCATATTTAACTGTATATGAAATAAATAAATACATTATTTTATTTTTTATGTTGTCAAAAGTTCTAACAATGTTCTTTATTTCCGAGTTGATAAAAGATGGCTAATCTGTTAAGATATCTTTTAACAAATAATTTTTTTGTATGCTTTTTATAGGATAATAATTTTTTAGTTTTTTTTTATCAATTAAAGGTAAGGATTTTTCATTGGCATATTAATTATTTTAATTGGTTAGGAGCTAATTATGAGGGTTATCAATGTATATATCCATAATTGAAGGAGATTACAAATCTTACATCCGTCGGATGTATTCGAATGAGATGAATTCTTTCCCTCTGCTACCGGGAACCATTATTCTGAAACCCAAGATTAAGCTGAATTAGGTTTTTTGTCCAAATAATGTCCATACCTACACTGTAAAATTAGCCATATAAATGATTCATAAACAAACACTTAATCATTTAAGTAATAGTATGCACGTATATTTATAAATATATATCTCACTTATGCTTTAGAAAAATAAAAAACAAAGTCTCACTTCCCATCAGATTTACATTGCCACCACCAAATACAATCAATGCATAAATGGTATTATGATTTCATTTAATGTTTCTTTAAATATCTTGAGTTAAGTGGTTATCCACTAATTAAAGGTTAATAAATTTGAATTCATAATGAAATAGGTTAGAAAAACGACAACCATCGGATGTCTTTGGCTGGGATGAGATTGGAATGGTCGGATGCAACTTTTGTCTCTCAAAATGTTATCCGACCGTCCAAGGCTCAAAAACCCATTCTGTTTTGTATTATAGATAAGTGTTGCCAAAGTGATCCTTTGATAGGATACAAAAGTGCATATTTCTGTATGAAAGGGACTGCATATAGTTGCATTTTGGATCTCATTCTGTATGCATGAACCCAAAGGTTAATCATACAGATGTTATCTTTAATGGACATGATGATTTGTTCATATCTATTAGGCGATATTTCTAATGAGCCCAAAGGTTTATCAGATTCATTGCTTACTTTATATAAATAGGTCAGTCTTGAACTTCATTTTAGGGGACTTCGATATGTAATAACTTTACCCAAAGGTAAAGTGACGATATTATCGAGTCTTGATAAAGTTTATGCTTGTTTTGAGGTTTAAAGTTGAATAAAAAAATTTGTTTTCTGTTTAGTTATGAATCCTTCACAAGTTCAGATTGCTATGGATGGTATTGAGCCTCTAAGTGGCACAAATTACTTGAAATGGAAGTCACAACTCGAAGTAGTCCTAGGGTGTTGTAATTTTGATATAGCTTTAAGGGAACCGAAACCAGCATATCTTACAGATGACTCTACAAGTACACAAAAGAAGGTTTTTACAAGTAGGAAAAAGCAAACAGAATGTCTATTCTTATCATTTGTGGGGCTATACCGGACGCTATCCGAGGAGGAATCCCTATTAAAGAGATGGCTACAGAACTAATGGAGGTTATTCACAAGTAGTTTTCGGGCTCCACAAAATCTTTGGTTAATACTCACCTGAGTCGGCTCTCTTCAATGAAGTATGATGGACTATGTAGTATAAGAGAACACATACTTCAAATGGCAGAACTAATCTATAAGCTTCATGGATTAGATATGTTTCTACCTGATGATTATATGGTGCAGCAGGCTATAAATTCTCTTCCAAAACGGTTTGAGGCATTCAAGATAAACTACAACACTTGTGATAGGAAATGGGATGTGAACGAACTGATTACTCATTGTGTACAAGAGGAATATAGACTTAGGCGTGAAACACCAAATTATGCTCACGCAATACAACATTCAGCTGCCTTAGGTCCCACAAAGAAGAGCTTCAAAGCATCACCATCAACAGATACAAAGAACGGTTTAGGAGAAGAAAAGCAAGGTTCAACTACTTCCTATATATGTTTCTTTTGTAAGAAGAAGGTTCATATCAAGAAGAACTGCTTGAAGTATCAATAATGGCTGAAAAAGGTTAAACCAGAAGTTGATGAGAAGGAGTAAGCTATAGATCTAGCGATCGAGTAAGTTCGTGTTTATATGTTTCTGGTTGTGTTTTGTTTTCTGTTTTCCTAGTGTAATTTTTGCTTGTGAAGTATGGTAAGGCAAACATGTTTTTCAGATTGTAGATAAGTTCTAAAAGGTTATGTCATATGCACGTTTTGGTCTCACTGAAAATATAACTCTAGTACGTGGTGTATTGTATATTACAGTGGGAGTAAGGTTCTGTTTTTTGTTGCTATGTACAGTTCAATGGGAGGAAATCTGTACAGAGTATTATGTTTGCTAAAGTTATATGGATATGAATGTTTTTGATGTGATCTGCATGATCTCTTCTAAGATAATAAAGTTAAATCCTCAAGTAGTCTGTCAAGTTTCGGCATCAAGTGAAGCTCAGTTTCAGACCTTGTAAGTATGCAGGATCTCTTCGAAATCATAAAGTTGTCCTTCTCATTGGGCATAAGGCTTAGCTTAATGTGAAACCTTAAAGTTTATAGACATCCTTGAACTATGTATGCCCATGAAGTTTAGCTTAAGGATAATGGCCCGTCTAGTGTTGTGATCATAGAAATGGCCAATGCATCTTATAAATGGTGTTCGTGTCTTTATGGTCCGGCAATAGCGTTCCATTTGATCTAATAATTCAGTTATACATGATATCTTATACATTTATTTAGATTTTTTGTTTTCCAAAATGGGTGGCCACCTACAGTCGTTTTGTTACTAATCCGAAAGGTCTTTTGCTAAATTTGTTTTAAAAGAAACAAAACGATTTGTTGCTGAACCAAGTGGGAGATGTTAGCTTTTTAATGGTTTAGCAACAAATCATGTTTAGTTTGATAAAACCGGATTAATCCAATCTTAATCAAGTGTGTGTTTAATGTTTAGATCATGTATTAAAGGCAAGACTTTTACTGTGTTGTGGGGATTGTACATAAGGCTAAAATACATCAAGTTAATCCACTAAGTGGCATGCAAGTTTTTTATTTGAAGTTAAGGAATGTGTCTCCACCTCATGATGGCTGAGTAGGTGACACATGTCTATGTAGTAGGAGGTGGACTCCCTTCTAACCTTGTTTATAAGGTAATTTCTACCATCAGAAGCGATAAGGAGATAGAAGTGGAAGAACTTCCAGCTGAAACAGAACCCAGACTAAGGCATATACCTATAAGTAATCATCTACTTTTATTAAAGCAAAAGTCAGGTATATCTACTCAATTATCTTCTTGTTTATTATGTGTTGATTGTCTAGTTTGATCCTAAGTATGCAACAAGTCTTAGCATGAAGTACTTGTGTCTCAACATGATAGAGTTAAGCATAAAGCATGTTCTTTCTGTTCTATGATCATCTTGATGTTTCTAGATGTAGTGCATGTGATCCCAAGCATCAAGTAAGTTATGTATATATATCAGCATATGTTGTATCTTGTAATCATAATTATGTAAAGCATGCTTAGTAGCTAACCAAGTGTAGAGAAAAGTATGATTAGGGGATGATATGCTAACAGTTTACAATTTGCTTTCACCTGCAGGAAGAGGAAAGGTAACATACACGCCACACCCAGATTCAATATGTTTATCAAGCCCAATAAAAGGTAGTCAAGGTAAGAATTTTAAAGTATGCACCTGGAAACCGAACAGAAGCTGCAATATGTGGTCTTGAAATGCATTTAATGGATCATCATGTGAGTTATACAACAATGATTTTTCATTTCTTTTTCGTTTAATCAAGTGGGGTATAAAAGGGGCTCTAAATGGTGTTCATTTATTATTTACAACAGTAGTTCTAGATATACATTTCCAGACTCATGCTCCGTGTAAGTATCCTTTAATAACACCTTCATTTTATAGCATTTGTGCATCTCGACATGTAATTGATCATGACCACAACAATAGCTTTTCTCTTCTCAGCCGCTATTTCGAGACGTGTAATAACAAAAACAGGGTTCTCGCATGAAGTTAACAATAACTTTGGAAACGGGCCTCTCTTTCTCGAGACGCAACTACGTCCTTTCCTGTAAAAATAAAATATTTTAATAAATCAAAATGGCAGTTTAAAAAAAATGCATGAAGTTAACAGACCACTAACATGGTATATGGTTGCCAAAATAGATAATGATGTAACCAAACCTCTTTCGTCCCAAGCATACAAGATCTGTGGCTGTGGTTTCGAGTGGTTAGCTTGCGCCTGCAACAAAGGGGGGCTAGCCCTAGCACACTAACATTGACACGTGTGCTTCTCCTCTCCAGTTCACCACTTTCTGAGGCCATCATTTCAAAAAAACAAAGCAACGTTTTAGAGTCTCTTAGGCCAAGCACAATGGTGCACGCCATCCCTTCAATATCCCTCAAATAAAGGGAAGGGATATGGCTCACAAGGCATCTCCACTATGGTGCCCTTTCATCCCTTCCCTACATGATGAATAGTGCCATACGGATACTGAGTTTCCGTCACAAAGGCATAAAGTTCCAGGAGATCGACCTTTCTCCCCATTTCTTCTTCTTCTTCTCTATTTCTTTCTTATCTCAAACCCCTCTAAAACCCCTTTTATCCCCTTTTGATTTTCATGGTGATTCATTGCGATTCGTTGGCTTAAATTTAAAGGGTTTGATTGTTACTCCAAGGTGAAACAAATCCATTCTTCAATTTCGTTTTCCATCCACAAAATCATCAAAGGTGAGTGATTCTAATTTTAGGGTTTAAAATTAATTTGATTTTGATTTTAGTTGATATTAGGTTGGTTGGGTATGTAGTATGCAACTCAATAATATTATTAAGACATTGATTTAGTGAAAAATCCATGATTATGTCTTGTTGTGTGATGCATCTCTTGATTTATTGAATGAAATGTTTGTAAACTACTATTCTATTGATGTATTAGCACCATAGTTCTTGGCTTGTATTTATGTATGGTATAGACAAATTGATACTATGTTTGTTGTTTGGAAAGGTACAAAATGAGTCTAATGCGTGCTTATGTGAGAGTTAAATACATAATATATTTGGATACTTTTAGTGATGAAGAAGAAAAAGCTTTGTTAATGTTTACACAATTGTGTTTGGATGAATGACTTCATATCATTCGACAACCGATACCTAGGGACGTGCAGATACGTAGTGTAATTACCCGAGATCGAGTATGGCATGATGCAAAAATGATGAATGATTATTTTACACCTGTAACTGGTTATACATCAAGACAATTCATACAACGTCTAGGCATGAGGGAAGACTTATTCGAGAAATTATTAGGAAAATTGCTTGAAGTTGATCCCGAATGACATCAACGTCCGGATGCAACAGGTACTATGGGGCATTCTCCGCATATGAAATTAGTTGTCGTGATGAAATGTTTATGCAAAAGTACGGCAGCTGATAGTGCTGATGATTACACTCGTATGGGTGCCACTACAATATACAAGTATCTAAAAAGATTTTGCCACACCATTTGCATGACTTTTGGAGAAAGATATTTGTGTCAACCTACTCCTGAAGATGTTCAGAGGTTGTTAGCTGAGAATGCCAAACGAGGATTTCCATGAATGCTTGGTAGTGTTGATTGTATGCAGTGGTCATGGAAGAGTTGTCTGATAGCTTGGCAAGGAACTTACCGGGGTAACGAGAAACATAGTTGTATGGTATTAGAGGCGGTGGCATCATATGATTTGTGGTTTTGGCATGCTTTTTTTGGTATGCCGGGATCAAACAACGGTTTGAATGTATTGGCACACTCACCCCATTTTGATAACAAGCTAAAGGGTGTAACACCTCCATGTAATTATGTCATCAACGGTCACCAATACAATATGGGTTATTTCTGAGCCGATGGTATCTATCCAAAGTTGACTACAATCGTACAAGCTTTTAGTCAGACATTGGACATTCCAGAGTATGTGAGATTCAAAAAGTATCAAATGGCTAAAAGAAAGGATGTCGAGCGTGCTTTTGGAGTGCTTCAAGCTAAATTCCGAATTGTCGGATCACCATGTAAGTATTGGTATGAACATGACTTGAACCTAATTATGAAATGTTGTCTTATTTTACACAACATGATCATTGAGCATGAACGTCGGGATACGGATTGGGGCAGAGTTGTTCCTGTTCCGATTCCAGAACCTACCAATGAAGGTCATGTTTTTATGTCATCTCTGAAAAACCTAGAAATGCACTTATAATTAAGAACGGATCTTGTCAAGCAAATTGCTGCGCGTCCGGGTAGAGGAGGCCAGGCAGGGGACTTGTCTTGTGTGGAGGGTTCAGATATGGAATATGTGGTACTTCCATCATCAGATGGAGATTATGATGATACAGATTTAGAAGAAGAAATTTTTCTCGGTGAAAATGAGGATGGTGCATTTGATTATTATGGAGATTACAATGACCAAATCCCAAATGACTTTGAACATGCAGATGAACATGTTTATGGAGACGGACATGTGGTAGACGAATATGAAGACGATGGAGATGATGATGATGAGGAGGATGATGATACTGATTGTGATATTGATGGTGATGACGATGAGGAAGAGGATGAATGATAACCCTTTAACTTTTGTGTTTGTTCAAAAGTCTTAATGCTAAAGGCATATGTAAGATGAACTTTAAATATTTTTTGGTCTTGAATTATGTATCACAATGAATACGTTTTTATCTTATGGCCATGTGGTTTACGATTATGAGTTGCTTATTTCAGCCTAATAGTAGATTACTCCATGCAATCTCTTTGTACAGTATTTGGATACGTATACTTATTCGTGAGATCTCTTTAGTACAGTATTTGGATATGTATACCTATCCCTGCAATCTCTTTGTTCCAAGTGAAATCTCTTTGCACAGTAAGTGTAGTGTCTTTGTACAATATTTGGATATGTATACTTACCATGTATAAATAGATCACATATGGTTTACCAATGAACACATTAGTTCGACCTACTTTCATCTGCATCTAAAAAAAAAAGAGCTTATGTTTCCAAATTATTATTTTTAAAACAACACATTTCTTTCTTAATTATGGTGGGTTATAATCCGGCAGAAGACTTAGTGATTGTTAGTTCATGGATCGAAGTTTATCAACATAATAAATAAGGAGTTAACAAAAACATTTGGGAGCAGTTGCTCCAAAGGTTTACTCTAAATACCGACAATCCAAATGAAAGAACCAGTGGTTACCTAAGAACAAGATTAAACATTATAACTTTTGAAGTGACAAAATACGTAACGATTCAAAAAACGTTATACCTATTTAGGGCTCCAGTACCATCCAAGATCGTAAGCAATTAACCTATTTATACCTAAGTATGTGTAGTTATTAATGTTGAATAATTAAATTGTAATTGATATTGTTTTATTTGGTTGTAGGAGGCAGAGGCTTTGATTAGTTATACAAAGAAGCACCACAAGGATTTCCTCTTTTATAACTGCTACCTGATGTTGAAAAACAACATCCCTGAGGAGTATGACCCACAAAATGCTGAAGATTCATCCTCTGAAGATTTTGATGAAGAGTAAACAACTTAAATAATGAAAGGTTTTGTGGGTATATCTCTATGTAAACCCTCACGAGACACAACTCGTCCAATAGGGTCGCCTATTGGTTTAAATGCTTGTTGCACGTGGTTAATTATTGTAAAAGCACAGTACATCATGTTCATCAAATTTAAACTCGTTTAAATTAGAACAACAACGCTTTTGCTAATTATAAAGCACATTACATCAGTTCATATTCAAACTCTTGATTAAACTAAAACATAACACCACTTATTTAGTCCATTCCACTGTTTCACATTCAGGACATTTCCAGTAACATTTTCCATATGTTTTCTTTGCACTGGACCAGTGTATTTCCATAAAGAAATTACAACCCTGAGTTTGACATGGAATCCCCTTGATGCATTCAAACTCCACCTTTCCTTTAAGTTTGAAGTTCTTGCAGAGTTCGTCAACTTTTTCTTGTTTGATTGCATCTTTCATTGCATCCTCCAAACATTGTGCTTCTCCAGGACAGTTAGCATATTCACATTCCAAATAGCTTATCTTCTCCGGTATGGACTCCTTCATCTTCCTAGTGTCGGTACAACCTCTTTGTGGACATTTTGTGTATAGCCATGGGCACTGAAGCAAACTATGGCTATCCATGAAACAACATAGACAAACCACTGTTGTTTCCACACATACTATACGTTTTCCTTTTCTATTAACAATGTTTGAGTACATGATTGAGGTTTATATTTGAGAATGATTTGAGTTTGTTGTTGATAGACGCATTTATGTGTCTATTTTCATCTCTATTGTATATATTGTTAGTACCAATTTTTGTACTTATTTTGTTATTTTATCCCTTTGTAGGTGTTTTTGGAGAAATAGGCTTTTACGGCAAAATTGGCTCGAAAAGTTGCTAAAGGCTCCTGGGAGGACACTTGCTATTCGGACTCTCATTTTGGATAAGGGGTAACCCATTTCCAAGCAGCTGCTAAGCACAGACCGGCACTGGATAGGGGGAGGTCACATTTCTTCTCAAATTTTCAAAACAGATTTTGGCGGGAAAACAGTTTACAGAAAACAGAATTTTCTGTTCGAATTTTGGATGATTTTTAAGGCGATTCAATGGCTGATTTTCGTTGGGTTAACTCTGTTAAGGATAAACAAGTATGGTATGAGCTGTAGAATCGATTAAACAGGGATAGAAATCCGTGTTGGAGCAAAACAAGGAGAATTCACAATTTGAGTTATTTTCGGTTTACAAAAGAATTTGTGAAGAGTTTACGGCAAGATAGGAGTGTATGGGGTCCTTATTCGGTCCTGGGAGAGTTTAAGAGAGTTTGGAAACCAAGTTGACGCGTAAAAAGAAGATTAAAATCCCGTAACTTGCTGTTGAAAAAGAACGAAAATATTTGGATTAACTCGAGTGATTTTGGGGTTTGGTGGATATATATAGGTTGATTCGAGTCATATTTAGGGATACGAACAATTTGGGGGAGTTTGGAGAAGTTTAGAGCTATAGAGAAGCGAGAAAAAAATCAACAGAGTCGAGTTCAGAAACTTTCCTGCTGCGAAGAAGAAGAAGAAGACGAAGAACATTAGACCCTCAGAGTCAGTCGCAGAGGCAGACTTATTTTCAGTGACAACGAGGTACGGTCGCATCTTCCTGCAGTCACAGAAGCTCTTCAGCAACAACTCGGACTTCTGTTTTAGACCTTCAG